>RJWH01010173.1:0-18243 GCA_004363575.1 Solenodon paradoxus
GAGGGTGTGAGGGAGACAGACAGGGAGAGAGAGGGAGAGACTTTTTGGTGCACCAGTTAGATTCTATGTTCCACTGCCTATTCACCAGCTTTGTGCTTCGAAGTTATGACGGTGGCAGCTGTACTTCCAGCAGTACCAGTTATCTAATTGGGGAGGTGCTGCTTAGGTGGGGGCAGGAAGCTGTAACTTCATGCTCCAGCTCCTCCACAATGTTATTTTTAAAATTTAAAAAAAAAAAAATTTAAGAAGGAAAGATGCAGGCAGGAATGAAGGTGAGCAGAGGCAGGTAGGCGGGCAGGGAGAAAGAGGAAAAAGCACTTTTTAAATTTAGTTGTTCACCTTGGTTGTTTTCCTTGACCCCGGGTCTTGAACTGAGGACCTTGGGATGTATGTGGACTGCACCGAACCTCTACTCCACCAGAGTACACCTCTCCACAATGCTATAATGCCTAAACCCCGGTTCCTTGATTAACTTACAGTGATTTTGCTTAACTGAAACTTGACTGCTTCAATAGCATGGTCACAATTTTTGAGAAACAAATTACCTCTATTTTATAGATGAAAAGATTCAAGTTAAATTATTTGTACAAGTTACATAAGAATTCAGTGATATACCTGAAACTGAGAATCTAGCACTATTCAAAACTGGGTCCTATAACTAATTCCAATAACTTAGTAACTTTTACTTAGTTTAGATTCAGGGTAATATATCAAATGACAAACTTAGCTCAAAAACGAGCATTTGAGGCATACAAGTATTGCTTTACTATTAATGAAAATCTTTAAAACATGCTCAGAAATGCTTCCATGCCTTCTCAAAATGACATCAAGCTCCACCTTTTACCGACTGTGCCTACTACAGTGGAAAAAGGGGACAACTCTAGATTCAGTGTGTAGTCTTTAAAGAACAAATCAGAATCATGGAAACAGTTTTGATTCTACTCAAAATTTGGGTAACTAAATAAAAATGGAGTAGAACAAATAAACATCTACAAAATGACAGCATATGGTATCTAGACCTTGAAGGCTCCTTTTAAAAACTTATTTTAAAAACAACATTCTTGCTGAGGCAATTGGATATCTAAGGGCAAGAAAAAAATGTTTGGCCTAAACCTTATATCTTATAGAAAAAATAACTCAAATGGATCACAGTCTTAAATGTAAAATATAAAACTAAAAGACTTAACAAAAGCTTCATACATTCCTAGTGGGAGTGTAAATGGTGCAGCTGCGCTGGGAGAGTGTGGCTATTTCTCGGTAAGATAAACATAGAATTTCCATGGTTCAGTGAGTTGTAAAGGAGCAGGCAGGAATGAAGGTGAGCAGAAACGCAGGCAGGGAGAGAGAAGAGGAAGAAACATTTATTTAATTTAGTTGCTATTTTGCTGTTCCTCCCTAGCCCTGGGTCTTGAACAGGGACCTTGGGATGTATGCGGACTGTGTCCAGTGGCCTTATCTGCTAGGCCACCAGGGTGCACCAGCAATTTCATTTCTGAGTATACAGTTAAAGAATCGAAAACAGGTCTTTCGACAAGTACTTGTACACTGATGTTCACTGAAGCCCTACTCACAAAAGTTCTATGGTCTTCAATGACTCTGCTTCTCCTTCCATACTAGAGGAGGCTTCGGACACACATTAAAATTCTCAGCTTCAACTACTGGTGATCAGCGGCTGTCCATAATGTGTAACAGGAAGCACCACTGAGCACAAAGAGACGAACCTCACACACTGAGCATGTGGGAAATGAACAAGAGTAAAATCAGCCAGATTCTGAATTCTTTATTCCCTGTTGTTAGAACACCAGGTGACAAAAACCTGATCCATGAAAAACGCCACACTCACTCCCAGCCAAAAAGTGTACATCTAATGCTGCTGACATCAGTGGAAAAGAAAATGAAATGAGCGAGTAAAGGTTCTCATAAAATACAACTTTTGTATAAATGAAATGTGCATTATCAAATTCAATAAGGGTTTGGAACAATGGCATGTAGAAATCCTACATTCAACAAATTATCCTTCTTGACAAGAAAATTCAATGAGTAAAAATCTCATATTCAGTGCTTCAGCCTGCTTAAAAACCATAGAAAACAGAACGAAAAATGCTGCCCATCAAAGGAGGCAAAGGTTTAGTGGAAACTAAATAAGCGTCACAGCAGGGGCAGAGGAGAAAGAGTCCTGCAGCAGACTTACAGTATGAGCAACAGGCTATCACAAGCAAGGATTATAAATCTAGAGTTTTCCAAATGTCTCAGGATGAAAACTCCAGAGTCTAACGCATGAAAGGACTATTGGCCAAATGACAAAGAAGCTTTCTCTGAAAAGTCAAGTAATGCCACGTGTGGATACCTACATCCACACAGAAAAATGGCTGAATAAGCCTGTGCTCGATCTGTATTCAAATCAGTCTTTCAGTCTCATGGAAAAAGGTTGTGACCAAAATTCCCAGGGAAATGTTTTACTTGAATTTCTAAGGTCAAGGGCCAGAGCCCCAATTTCCTGAAGCCCAGTTTCTGCCTTCCATGTAAAAACAAGTACTAGTCATAATGTCTGAAAGTAATTTTTCTTCTCTTTTTTTTTTTTAAAGGAAAGGTACAGCCAGGAGTAAAGGCAAGCAGGCAGGTAGGACGGAAGAGAGAGGAGGAAGAAGCACTTTATTATTTAGTTGCTCATCTTGGTTGCTCCTTCCAGTCCTGGGTACTGACCCAGGGACCTTGGGATGTATGTGGACCATACCTAGTGGATTAAACTTCTAGGCCACCAATGCGCACTGGAAAGTAGTTTCTTGAGAAGAGTCAACAATTTCTATGACAATCTAAACTTACCTTTCCAATCACAGCATATAAAAAGCTATACTATGTCCAGATATATGCCCTTTCTTATTATCTCCTTACTTTATTAGGTTGAATCACATGAAATTGTCATTTTAGCTGCTCAAAAATGGTCAAATATTGGCAACTTCAGATGATTCAATCAATGGATCAAAATGCAATGAAAATAGGGAAATACAGTCATGAGTTTAGGACTGGAAAAATTTCTTAAAGTACAGAAGGTATTATTCATAAAAGAAGACTTACAAATCTGCTTTTCAAAAGAACTTCTGGGTGAAAGGACAATGAGTGAAGACAACTACAAAATCTCTAAAATATATAAAGACCTTTTATAAACCAGTAGGTAAAAGACAGAAACCCAGCAAAGAATTTAAAAAGGCACTTCACAAAATTGGGACTTATCAATAAACACACGAGAAGTTGCTGGCTTAACTGGAAAATGGAAAAATACAAATTAAAATCAAAATGATATAGAACTGGACTGGCAAAAGTTTTAAAGTCTGATCATAATAAGTGTTGGTAAGGATGTGAAACAATGAGAATTCTCAAACATTAACTGGTAATTATATAAAATGTACAATCACTGTAAAAAAGTCTGGCACTATCCAGTGAAACTGAAGGTATATACACTCTATAATGCAATAACCGCAAGTTTGGAGAAACTCATGTAGACATACCAGTAATATTAGAATACATATATATATACACATATCTTATATATAATGATATAATGATATTATAATATAATAATATATATTAAAGCAGCTGTATTAGTCGCTGGAAAAAATAACTCAATGCTCAATGTCCACCAGTATTAGAGTGGTAAATAAACTGGCAAACCTTTACAAATGAGATAATATACAAAATGAAAATGATGAAGCAGACATATACAACAATACAGGTGAATCCTGTGTAAACAAAGGCAAAAATATTTCATATATATAAATTATAATGCAATTCCATTTTTAATGTAAAATTCAAAAAAGATCTTCACTAAAATTTATTATCTGTGGATATATACAAGTATGAGAAAACCATGAGGAAAAGTCAGGAGAATGATTACCACAATGTAAAAGAAGACGTATGATTGAAAAGGGAAGGGTCCTAAGCATGCCCAGGTGGTCTAGCAGGTTAAGTCTGCTGCCTCTGGTTGAGTGCAATCCACATACATTCCAAGGACCCGGGTTCGTGATCCGGGACCAGGGGGAGCAACCAAGATGAACAACTAAATAAAAAAAATGTTTTTTCCTCCTTTCTTTCTGCCTGCACCTTTCCTTTGAGAGAAAGAGGGATGTACCTGGGGGAGAAGTTTCTGAGTTGATAATAATGTGCTACTTACAACTTTTGAGAGGGTGGCTTCACTGCTACTTACTTATATAAGCATTCATTATATCCACATTTATCGCCGATTAAGTCTGATAACTATGGGTTGAATGTTTGTAGATTGGTTATATATAACCAACAAAAAGGCTAAAAAATAGGATGTACTACAATTAAATAAATCTCAAACTCCATGAAAATATAAACTCCAGGAGAGCAGTAGCTACTGTTATCTTTTTTGTTTACTACTGCAGTCCCATGCCTAGCAGAATGGTTGACACATAGCAGATGAGCCATTCAGTAAATATTTAAGATATCAATAGTATTATGAGCAGTAGTAATGCGATGAAAAGAATGTCATTTGAAGTGACGTATTCCCAGTCATGGGTGGGTGAGGGTAGATGCATGTACATACAAAGAGTTTTACATCTAGAGAAGACAAGTATCCCTAATCTCCACTCTCATTTGCTATCTTCACTGATAGCACAGAAATAGCAAGTGCCTTCCTACATGTAATATTAAAGACAGGAAAGAACTAAGAGAAGTTGACCCTTGCTCAAAAATGCTAAAATCACCTTCTAATAACCTTTCACAAGTTATTTCACCCAATTTTCTTCATTCATTGAGGAAAAGATAACACAGCTAGTTTATAAAATACTCCTAGTTGTATACTGTTTCTAATGTAGGATGACTCCTTTCAACACTCCAGGAAGGAATTATCTGGGATTTTTAAGTTCTTTCAGTTTAAGTATTGAAATGATTTGGTCGTGTTTCAGCTATTTACAGGTATATCGCATGAACTTACTTCTTTCTCTAGAAAAGATACTGCCAAAATAAAAATTTCAAAACACAGTGGACTTTTTCTCCCAACTAGTCTGCCTTTGGTATGCAGTACGCTTACTATCACCAAGTGTCTTGAAATATTTCAGGGCTACTGTAGCAACCTGCAAACAGCATAAGTGGTTTTTCACACAGAAGGTTCCAGATGTGTAGCCTTCGGTCTCAGTGGCTGACAGTTCGAAAGCACCCAGACCCTTTCCTGATAGCTAAGTACCTTAGCGCCATCAGACAAAGTGGATTTTCTTGTGAACAGATGTTAGGCTAGGTATTTTAAACTGGGCTGCACATCCGTGAGTCAGGCAGCGACAGTCACATAAAACTTGCAAAATAAAATGTCCGTCACAGGAAACATATTTTCCTTCTGTATGAAAAATCTGAGACTTAATTGGAACGCACTGTTTTTTAACTTATTTATTGGTTACCAATGCATACACAGCACACATCTAGAAAGGTAAACAAAACGTAAATGCAGACATAATGAGACAAACATAAAAACCATAAAGTATGTTAGACAGTGAGGCAAGGAGGGGGATGTAAAATTAAAATGCTGAAGTCATGCTAAGATTTACTCAGGGCAGCCAGAGTAGAATGCAAAAGCACGAGGAAGCCAGGTAACTGGACATGAAACTATCTGGAGGAAAACCTCCCTGGTAGATCAGCAGCAAGTGCAGTGGCAGTGAGGCAGGAGTGCACTTGGTGTGTTCCAGGAAATGCCAAGAAGTCAGGGGGCCTGGAGTGAGGGAGCAGTGGGGAAGCAGTAGGAGATATGTTGGAATGATAAGGGAGACTAATAAGAAGTGACCAAATCTGTATTTGCGGATGTACCACACAAGGCATGAGACAGAATAAACGAGGATAATGCCGAGGTTTTTAGTTTAAGCGACTGGCAGAGGAGAGTTTGTCATGTGTGGATAAGAGGAAGACAGCTGGTTAGAAGAGACATCAGCTCTATTTTGGTGTCAAATTTGAGATGTCTAAGTGGAAATGGCTAGTGAGCAGCAAGATATGCAGGTCTAGAACCAGTGGGGAAGTCAGTGCTAGACAAAGAAACCTGGAAGCTACCAAAATATAGACGGACTGAAAGCCACGACAGCGGATGAAATCACCAAGGGAACTGAGTACAGACGAGAACAGAAGAGATCCAGGGATGAAACCTGTGCCGCACCCATATCAACATTAGAAGTTGGGTAGATGAGAACTCTGCAAGAAAGAATAAGAGAAAACAGCCAAAATTGTGAAAGAAAAACAAGGAAATTATAATGTTCTAGAATGCTACCAGAAGGAAAGTGATCATTTCTGTCAATGTCGAAGACAGAGAAAGTACCACTAGATTTTGCAGCACAAGTGTCACAGATGCTCCTGAAAGGAGCTGTCAGGTGAATGGAAGGACTAAAGACGGACTGGATTGGGTTCAGTTAAGAGGAGAAGAGAGACACTGGAAACAGCTAGGCCTGGGAATTTTGCTCTAAATGGAAGACTGGAACAGTAGGTGGAGGAGAAAGCAGGGTCAAGAGAAGGTTTTTTTTTTGTTGTTTTTTTTTTAAGATGAGAGAAATAATATGCCTATGCTACTGTGAATGTCCTCTAGTAGAGGACAAACTATTGCAAAGCTGATTCACCAGAATCCTAACGCTCAAAACTGGGTGTACAGTAAACAGGAGTGGAACACTAACCTGTCATCACGTGTTGTCTCTAACAAGCTCACTGGGTGGCCAGATTTAAGCAGTGCAGATCATTGTTTTACATTTTTAGTTACTTACTGACATAATCAAAGAAAGGTATGGTGGTATTTAACAAATGTTTTAATGAGAAACAAAACCCAAATATAACTTCAAATCGAAGAAAACTTTAACAAGGTTTCCAACTGGGATCTATGAAGAGTTGAGGGCTTACAGGGAGTCTTGAGATCCACAAATTTTACTATGATGTTTTTAACTTTATTTTTTCATATTGGCAAACAACATTAAATCAGTTTAACATTTAACATTCCAACAGTACTCAATTTAAACTCGAAATGACAGGATATCAGATAGGGCACTAGTTCTTTAAACTTGTACATTCTCAGTTAACAGTTTTTACAAAGTTCTAAATTGCTGAATGCAAACAAAATTTGAATAAAGAAACTGAAGTCAAAAGATTCAAAAGATGGGTGTGACCTGGCGGAGCAGTTTTTAAGTCAATAGCCTCTAAAGGAGCACAGGCCACATACCCCTGGGTTCAAAATGGGGGGTGAAGGGGAGGCGACCAAGATGAGCAACTAAATAAAAAGAACGTGTGTCCTCCTCTCTCTTCCTGCCAGTCTGCCTGCCTTTGCCTTCATTCCTGCCTGCATATTTCCTTAAAAAAAAAAAAAAAAGAAAAAAAAAGGCCCGTTTTGAAAGTTACCATGTTGTTCAAAAAAAAAATCAAAGAGGTGTCAGAGAAACTCTTGCAAACCTACTAATGTGGTAATGTACTAAGTCTCCTTTAAAAGATTTACCCTGGATATGCTTCCTAATAGAAAAAATCCCTTGTATAAATAAAAATAGACAACAGCTCTACACAATGGGATGATTCAGCAATAAAAAGGAATAAATTCCTGAAATATACTGTAACATGGATAAACCTCAAATATGTAACCACTGAAAGACACCTGATATAAAAGATTATATAATGTATGACCTGATTTATATGCAATGTCTAAAGATAGAAAGTAGATTGTGGTTGCCTAGGGTTAAGGAGTGACTGCTAATGGGTTTGGGGTTTCTTTTTTAGATAAAGAAAATGTTATAAAATTGGATTATGGGGCTGGGTACAAATCTTTGTACATAATTTTAAAAAGCATTGAACTGCACATTTTAAACAGGTGACTTTTATGGGATATATATTATTTCTCAATAAGATGGGGGTGGAAGATAACTGCTGTTCCTGACTTCACACATACCACAAAAAACTGAAAAGCAGTGCTCTTTTCAAATCCATAGACTGAAAAAGACAAATCAATGAATACTTCCCTGGCTTAATATATCAGGCAACTATATTGCATTAGTAGTTTCCAAAGGAAACGACAAAATGATAATTATCACAATATTCTTAGTAAATTACTTTTTGAAAGAAATCAAGAATAAGATCCGGGAAATCCTATGAACTGAAATAAAACAGAACAAACGCATGTTAACACATTTTTATTAGTAGCACCACGTGACTGCACTGTGCCCAAACTAACAAGCAAGACCAGGACAGTGGAAACGGGCGATTCTGCAATGGAATGAGGAAGCAGGAAGCAAGGCTGTGGCTGTGAACACCACTTACTCAGTGAAATGGGGAAGCGGCAACACTACACTCTCACTTTAATAAGACCGAAGCAAGCCCTTCTCCCTCCCTCTTTCCAGTGTGACACTAAAAAAAAGACACTAAAAACGTGCCTGCGCCTCTCACCACTCTAATTTGGCATCAGGAAACAAACAAGACCTACCCCAAGGCTGAATGCCCTGCCCTCTAAAAGCTGATTTTTCAATACAAAAATGGCAGAAATTTGCTGTTTTAACGGCTAAGATTACCTGTGAAATTTCTATTCATTTATGAATTTGAATAAGCTGGTACAGTCCTCTTAACAAACTAGAAGAAAATGTCACCCTCTCTCCTAATTATGTCCTTCTATTACTTCCTCCCTAAATTCTTTCCTGATTAGCCCTTTGCTACTCAGTTAACATGTTTGGTCTACATCTGCATTCAACCTGGTCACTATCTGAAAAGTACTTTGAAAGGGCCCATAAATGTGAAGTGCTTGTTTCCTCAACAAAATCAGAAATTAACAATAAAGTTAATTGCCCCAATTTTTTAAAATAAAAAGTCCATACAGGCAGTCCAAATACGTTAACAGTCAATTTACCCTCTGGAAACATGAAACAAGTTACTCATCAGCAAAGTACTTCAGATGTATCCTCAACTGTTTCTCCTCCCTGCCACCCTCCTCGCTCTTCCTTCCTTTCCTTCCCTCCCTCCCTCCCTCTCTTTTCTTTAATTATCACACTTTGAGAGAGCACTTGTGATGCACATGCGTGAAAGCACAGGGAGCACTACTCCAAACAACTATGGACTCTTGGTGGTGGGAGACAAAAAGCCAAATAAGGGGGTACCAAAGTGATGGGGGAGGCATGGGGGAAGAGGGATGAAGGGAATTAACTGTAAATGAAGGGAGAGGAAAAAAAAAAGGCGGGGGCATATTAGTAAACCTACTGTGCTACATGTAAATGTAAAAATACTATTATGTATATACCGCAAAATAAGTCATTGTCAAAATGCACTATCCCTTTAATAATAATAAAACACAAAATTAATTAAAAAAAAAACCCTTCAAGAAATTAGCTTGTAGGCATTTTAGGACAAAGAGTAGATGATGCTGGGGCTAAAAAGCATGCAGGATGACTGTGACGAGAGGGAAGAACGTCTGATCCTGAGTCCTCCCAGAAGACTCCATCCATAGACAGACTGGGATTACCAGGAGCGGAGACGTTTTCCCATACTTTCTAATGTTCCTTTACTCTCGTGATGGCCATCCACTCCAGTGTGGTTTCACTGGCTCCTCTCTGAGCAGTGACCTAGCTGTCACTGTGTCTGCCTCTCTCCTCTAAGTCCCCATAAAAGTGAGAGGCATGACGGACAAGAGCCTCACTTCTGAACGCCTGCTCTAATGTAGGACAACCCCTGGCTGGAGGACAATCTCTCCATGCTCCACATGCCAAGAACATACAAGTTTGCTTTTAGTAAAGTCAGGCATTTTCACCCGAATTTTATTTATTTTTGAGATTAGGAGATACTTGTATATTGTACAAAGCTCTCGAGGTGCAAAGGAACATATGGAAAAAGTAACTGAATGAGGTCTGCCTCCCCGGAGACCATCATCATCTCCATTTACCACCGTTAAATGAGACATACTTGGAGAAGCCCAGTCACATTCTTAGAGCTTGTTTCTCTGGGGAGAGGAGCTGGTCTGTGAAAGCAAGACATCTGTGTGTCTAAGGGAAAGTAAATCATGAGTTTTAAAGACATAATCTTTTCAGAAGACTTGAGATAGGTTGGGAAGCACAGAGTATGGTATCTTGAACAAAAAGAACATAGCCTTGTGCACCTTACAAGTGCACGTTTGCAAACCAGCTGACAGCAGGCATCTTAGGAAACATTAGCTAACTTGTGAATTTTTGCTTTATTATCCAAAAAATAAAAATTGGTTTTTATGGTGATTCAATTAAAATACATTTGCATTAATTTTTCCATGCCTTTCACCTTGTTTTCAGTTTTACTGGTGGAATATTTTCATTTAACTGTATCTGGAGTAATTTTATTTTTTTCCTTGTAAGGACTTAGATTTTTCTTTTCTGTTTTTTAATTGACATGAGACCGCATTGTGACATTAACTTGTTTTAATATATATATAATAGCAATTTTACATTTACATATGGCACAGCAGGCTTATCAATATTCCCCCTTTCCCCCCCCTCCCTTTATTTACAGTTAATTCCCTATTAAGTAGCTTTAAAATGTACCCACATTTCTAAAGAAAAATTGCGTGAAAAAACCAAGATTTCTGTAAAGGACTTCCATTTACAGAATCAAAGAGTCTCTGACGAGTACCTTTTGTTCTTCTCTTTCTGTTGCGTGGTGACACTTTTCAATTCTCCAGTGCCTCAAGAAATCTCGAAGATACCCAAAGAGGGTGAGGACACCGTAGCCAACATAAGTGAGCACAGCGACCAGCATGGGGGTTTCTTCAAAAGCTTCATTAAACGGTCTTTTATATAGTCCTCCATTTTGTGTGACATGATGGATCTAAAAAGGAGGTTAAAGACGTTTATTTCAATCATGGTAAGAAAGAAATGCCTACTTAAAATCTAAGTCCTTAGAGATTTGCATAATTATACCTTCAGAATTCTCTAAGTAACAGTAAAACAAAACACTCCAACAGCGGGGCATAATTTTTCCACAGAAATAATTCCTAAGTTACATATACTTCAGATGACCAGCAAAGAAAGAGAAAAGGGACTGCCTAAGAACAATGCCAAATTTGTCATTATTTGATTTTATGAAATAGTTCTAAAATATGACTGGATACATAATTTCCTTTATTCTAATAAAGAATACAAAAAATATAAATCAACAAAGAGAAAGTCTATCCTGAAAAATAATATACTAGCTTAACAGGATGAAGTGATCAAAAGTAAAATCAGTTTAGAATAAAATACTTGCAAATGTTTTACTGCTGTATGTTCTTAAGGTAAGCCAGCCATAGTACCCCAAATAATTATGAGCACTATGTTCCTATGTAAACACATGGTTCATACTAGTTTTTATTGTCAGTGGTAATACAAATAAATTATGCACACAAATACAATTATTACACAAGAATGGTCCAGCGCTGCATAAAAGTGGAAAGAGAGTGAAATCCAGCACAAGTAGGAAAAGTAACTGCTAGGAAATAATTCTGTTTCTCTTCATCTTGACCTAAGCAGCTATTTCCCTAAGACATTGTAAGATGGTTTCTGGCACCATTGGATACTTCAATGTGTATATACAGATACCAAGCTGTAGTACTTTCAGTCTCATGGCTTAAAGGTTTTTTTCCACATTTTAGTCAATTTTCATGGTAATCTTACTTTATTAAAAAATATCCACTGGAAAAATTTGTTAACTTTAATCTTAACTTTGAAATAGCTGATTGCGACAATGGTGAATCGAAATTTGCCAGGAACTAATTTTCAATTGAGTACTGTTCTAGAGTTATGAAAAGTCTCAAAGGAACAAAAGATTCTTTCTCCTTCTCTCAGGCAACCTAATCAGACGTAAACCAATCAAAACAAAGGAACTATAAAACTACACAAATTTATAAATATAGATCTCCAAGGGCTAAACAGAATTCAGAATATTGAATCCTAGTAATGTGTGGGAGAGCTATATGAATGCTATAAGTTAGTGCAGTTTGAAAAGAGAGAGTTGTGTTTGACAAATGAGAGGCATTTAGATAGGTATGATACATGAAATCTGTTGAATACTGATCTGATTTTATGGCCTAAAGAACTTTTGAAAACTACTCCTAAAACTGTTCTAGGTCTTCGTCAACCTCTTGTCAAAAGGGGTGGAAATAGGTGTCAACATTAAATACTTAAACTTTTATACACAAGTAGGTGTTTAGAACAGAATAAATATGTGAGAATATGGCAGATAGAAAATCATTTACAAATTAAACATAACAATAAACAAGGTATTAAGCTGGATGAAGCAAAAGGAAAAACACTTTAAAACACAAGAAAAATAACATTCAGATCATTTTAAAAGTTATATAAAAATATTTGTCCTAAGAGTACTGTGTTTAATACTAGCAACCAATTCTCCTTAACTCTGAAATTGTTTATTACTCATAATTGGACAAGAATTGAAAAAGAAGACATTTTCAGAGTTCCTAAAATTTTAACTAATGTGTGGCCTATTTATGTCATCAATATTGTGACTGGATCTCTTTAAATGATATTCACTCTGCTTTAAGAAAACACCGAAACCAGCAGGACCAATTAAATTCATGCAGCTGGTTGATGCTCTAGGAAGGGGGGAGTTAAACCACTGTTTCCTTTTAAATACTGTGATTCTATCATAGCTTCATTTTAAAATTAGGTGCATTTCAGGGAACTGAAATTTAACTATAAAATGACCTTTGGAGTATGACCTCAGTCAAAATGCAGATTACTCTTATCTTGTGGGGCCAGAATAGACAGGCCAACTAATACGCAATCCTCTGATTTGAAAAAAAGTTTCAGAATTCAGAAAAAAATTACTTGATCTTTAAGTACTGATGTTAAGGTACTAGAAGTACTATGTATCTCTGACATGATTCAACAAATTAAAAAACTGATACTATCGTATTATACATGTACAATGTTACTCAGAGGAAAGGAGCAGACTTGTCATGCTCATGACTGTGTATCTGGTAAGCAGGACAGTAGTTACAAATGCTAATAAGCAGTAAAGTAAGCACCTTTTAATACTGGGAGAATTACAGAAAGTGGCACCTTGGCTGAGCTCAGTAATATCTGTGGAATGACTGAACACATTTGTTGTGTTCTTTGTTCTTTCAACACTAACTATCTTGGCCTATAAGAGGTTAAATAAATCAGTGATTACAGATCCTATTAGGATATTTCCAGAACCCAGATCTGACTTCTGTTAGTCTCAGCTGGACTGTAGATGAGATCAAACTTACTACAAACAAAATACGGGCTACAAACACTTAAAGTATATTTCAAATTCGGGATTCATCATGCAAAAAGGCCCTTAAGAAATCTTAGACCATTCTAACTTGAGAATTGTCAAAAAGGCAATGAAGAAAAAAATCACTCTTTCCAGGTTAAAAAAGCAGGTATCAGTGTGTTCACATTAAAATTACAAAAGCATGATGTTGTGTTATGTTCAGTTACTAATCAAGGGAAAATTTAAGAATCCAATGAATACCAAGATACGTTTGAACAGTAATTTTTTTAAAATGCAAAATAAAAAAAAGGTAATGAAGGAAAAACTTTTTTTCAGTCAAGAGTATAAGCACATCACCGTAAAAAAACATTACAGGACAAGGGAAGGAGGAAATAAGCCATTTTGTTGACATAACTGTAGGCTGTCAACCATATTTATTAAACACCTGAAAGGCAAGCCTAACCAAAGCAGTAATGACAAGGTATAATCAAAAGAAAAACAAACCATACACATATATGTACTTAACACTGTCTGGAAGGAGACATAAGAAACTGGAGTGGGGAGAGGGATGGGAATGAAGGAAGCAAACTCATTTATCATTCTCCGAACTAATCTGATTTCTCATTTCTAATAGAAAATTACTATAACTGCATTTTCATTTATTGTCCTTTTTTAATGTTTAAACTGAAATTTTCTCCTTGATTTTAAAATGAAAAAAAAAAATTATTTGGACAAAAACAGTTAATAAAACGAACATAATAGGCCTATCATCACAACCTCATATCATCTCACTTTCTGTAGCCGCTCCAGAGATTTATCAGCTACCTGTTAATTGCCAAATAGAGGTAACATGCTGATGAATATGCACAAATCTACCTTTCTTTCTTATTTTCTTTTTAAAGGAAAGGGATATGCAGGAATGAAAGTGAGTAGGCAAGCAGGCAGGAAGAAGAAGGATGATAAAGTTTGGGGGTAATTTTAAATTCTTATTTAGTGCTTCATCTTGGTTTCCCACCCTATCCCCTGCGAATCTGGGCCACTGGGGTTTTGTGGACTACCCTCACCTGGAGGGCATGTCAATTCCAAATTATTCTCCTAAACTCCAAGTTTATGTTTCACCTGCTGCAGGGGTCCACTCAGACATCCCAAATTCAAAAGGTCTGAGGCAGAACTTATGTCACCACCCTACCACCTCCTTCAATTAAAACCTGTTCCTCCTCCTACCTTGTCATCCCGGTTTCTGGAGTCTAGAGTCATTTTTGGCTCCACCTTATTATCTGACTTCCATCTATAACTATGAGTGAATTTTTATAACTTAGTTCAAGATCTTGTAGGGCACTGGGAACTTTAAGGATGGAACTGGCCCACATCTTGAGAGGTATCAGACACACAGTATCCACACAGGTAAAATATCATGGAGTGGTACACCCAGCTTGGTACACCCAGCTTGGTACACCTGGCACATCTTATACGCTAACTGAATGGATGTTACTCCTCGACTTGAAAAACAAAACCAAAAAAAGTTCAGTGTCTTTCTTTAGAGGACTAGTGCAACACTTTCTTTCCTATCTGTTTCTTAAAGAAAAGGTGCAGGCAGGAATGAAAGAGGAGGAAGGAAGAGAAAGGAGAAAGAAGCATTTTGTTTTTATTTTAGCTGAAAATCTTGGTTGTCCGTCAGCCCTGAAACTTGACCCCGGGTCCCTGGGATGTATGCAGACCGGTCTGGGCCCACAGCAAACCACACCGGCACTCCGCCAGCATCTTCCTTGCTATCTGGTCTCCCTGCCACCAACATACGCCCCACACTCCAATTATCCTCCAGTCACACCAAACTCCTTGCCAGTCTTCCTAAAAAGAATCTTCTAGAAGGAATGAAAATATTCTAACAGTGATATGTCAATAAATAATGTTCAAAACTAAAATCAAGCAGTACTAATATGTTAGTTACAAATATGAAGGTAATGTGCCCTGGTGGACCACTGGTTACGTCCCTCTGACACAGTCCACATACAACCCAAGGACCCACATTTGCAACCAGACCAGGGGCCTGGGGAAACAACCAAAATGGGCACCAAACTTCTTGCCAGTATTTCTAAAAACAATCTTCTAGAAGGAATGAAAACATTCTAACAGTGATACATCAATAATGTTCAAAACTAAACAATGCCCCAAATAAGTAAAATGGTTTCCCCTCTCACTCCCTGCCTGCTTATCTCTGCTTGCCTTCATTTCTGATTGCACTTTTCCGCTAAAAAAAAAAAAAGATAAACAGCAAATGAATCAAAAATAAAAAGCAGTTGCTTCTAAAGAGAAGTGCTAGCACAGAACAGGAGACTGCTATCTATTTCATAACAAGACTTGTGAAACTGGCTGATGTTTAAAACCAGGTGCTACAAAAAACAGGTTGTTAGGAATCCTTAATTCCTACACAACTGGACCATAAAGCTATTTGGCTGTGATTGTGTGCTATTTTTAAGACAAGGAAAGAAGGACTCCAAAGGCAATTCAGAAATCATCAAGGTTCCCCCCATAATTTCAAAGGGAGAGCTATCACCTCGAATTCAATACCTCAGAGTGCAGTCAGGCATGGAGTGGGGGTGTGGAGAAGTGACCCCTATCCCCAATGAGTCCAGAGGGCAAAGCATCAAACCAAAGTAGTGTTGAGTCAAGATTTCCTGGAATTTGCCTTGCTAAGTTTGAGGATTCGTTGTGACTGTCACCCCCTTCTTCCACCTGGTTTCTCCCTGTTGCAACGGGAATTCAACCCTCTGCCTATCCCACCATATTATTTTGTAAGTACATAATAGGAGGATTCTGTTTCAGGATGAATAATTATATCTCAGTCTCACTCAATCAGATTTAGATATTTCCGATGAGACTTTGGACTTTAGAACTGAAGCTGAAATAAGTTAAGATCTGGGGCTGTTAAGCTGAAATGACTTTATTTTCCACATGACAAGTATATGAATTTGAGGAGCCAGGAACGGAATATTAGAATGATTGTGTACCCCCACCAAATTCAGATGTTGAGTCCCTACACACACACACACACACACACACACACACACACACACACACCCCACGCCCCCCACCCTGTGTGCTGGGATGTGGAGGTGAGACCTCTGGGAGATAATTAGTTTGAGATTAGAGCTTGAGGGTGGCACTCTCGACATAAGATAGAAGGTGTGTGTGGTGTGCTATCACATATTTGATGAATAGCAAACCTGAACATCTAAACTTCTATTACTTTGTAAATCAAAGTCACTTTAAACAAACAAACAGGCACATCCTAGTGGAGTAGCATTAGGTTAATTGCCTTTGAAGGACACAGGCCATGTATCCCTGGGCTTAAGTCCTAGTACATTCAGAAACAACTAGTATAAATAACTAAATTGAAATAAAATAAAAATACTTCTAAAAAACAAGCAAAGAGACAAACAAAAAGAAGGCAGAGACCTGCACTGAGACGACCAGGTGAATATATTATGAGAAAATGGCTGTCTACAAGACAGGAAGAGGGCCTGCACCAAGAATCAAATCTACTTTGATCCTGGACTTCCCTGCCAGGAGACAGTACTATCCATTGTTTAAGGCAACTATTTTATAGTATTTCAGTAGAGTACCCTCAACAGACTAAGACAGAGGTAAACAGACATGATGCATACAACATACTCCCAGTTGGTTCCAGGAAAAAATTAACTGTGTGTGTGTGTGTGTGTGTGTGTGTGTGTGTGTGTGAAGAATGAGGATGGAGAATTTTTCTTTATGAATCATTTGTGAGTCAGTTGTAGTCATAATGTACCTTAATAGTAATTCTTTGGTATTTATTTCTTAAAAACAAACACGCTCTCTTACATAACTACAAAACAATGATAAAAATCAGGAAATTGACAGAATACTATTATCTAGGCTACAGACTTTAGCTTTTATCAACTGTCCTATGATGTCCTTTATAACAAAAGAAAGTCCTGGATCATATGTTGTATTCTCTCTCTTCAGTTTCAGAAAAGAAAAAAGAGACATGTTTTGGTTAAACTGACTTAGAAGAAATGATCCAAAGCAGACGTTCATTCCTTTCAAGAAACCCATGAAAGGACATAAAGTAACTATGTAACACTGCAATCCTGAGGAAGTAGTTTGAAGAAACAGAAGGATGCACTTTTGACAATACAGTAACACACAAGCATTGCTTTAAACAAATAAATACATCCAGCTGAATGTTACAATAGAATGAAGAACCTGACCTATATCCATGGAACCTGCCCAGCTGGCCAATAATTTGGTGCATTATAAAGAAATCTAAAGTTGAAAATGAATCACCCATTATTCTTCAGCAATCAAAGGACTGTTATGCCTTTTCCATTAAATGAACCCTATTCATTTTCAGTGGTATATTCTGTTGGTCCTTAAAATTAGTTCTGCTGAAATGGTCCTTTCTTGGAATTTTACTGAAATGTCCTAACCTCTCCCTACTGCATACCAGGCATGGTAGAGAAACAGCTTGGAGCGTCATGGCCCTCACACAAGCTCTTCCACATTTTGAATGTATGTTTCCAGAAGTGTTGTCTTTATCAGAAAGCAAAATTTGAAAAGTTATGGAGTCTACTTTTTTTCTTCTTACTAGCAGGATAAATTCCCTAATGTTTGTCAGTAAGTGTGGCATGTGGAATAGAATGAAAAGTGCTTCCAAAGCTAGTGGTAAAACACATTTGTATTCTGACGTTCCTACTTTCCTAATGAAAACTGAAAACAGTCCTCCAGCTGCGTATGCACTGAACACTCCAGACACGTTCTGCACGGGAGTCACTTACTATTCTCACCCAAAACCTGCATCTCTGAGCCCCTTCTCTCGCTGGAGGCCACAGGGCTACACATGGCTCTAATGGTCCGGAGACTGGAGCACAAGAGCCGCTCCGTCACAATTTCTGCATCTTCGTCTAAGCTGTCTTCCACCTCTAACATGTGGGGGCCCGTAACACTGTCACCTCCACTCCGGTTTTGTAGAGGATGCCCACTGGAGGGACAGCCTGGTTCTCA
>RJWH01010174.1:0-18237 GCA_004363575.1 Solenodon paradoxus
ACTGTGCAAGTCTTGGGAACCACCACCAGCCCTCCAGGTACATTTTTTTGGTGTAATGGGACGTTGTTACGGACCATCAATTCCTCCTCCGCCTTTCCATGCTATCCGACTGTGCTAACCCCACAGCTTATGCATTATGGTGAAGGAGAACTCGAGGCCAAGTTGGCCAGGAAGAGGGAGAAACGGGCTGTCTTCTTGCTTGTACTCGTGGACCTAACCTTCACCACCACTTTGATAGCTGCTGGAATAGGCAGCGCAGGCCTAGCACATAGCCTACAAACCACCCACCAACTGCGGGCTGAGCTAGAGCAGGCCCTTGATGCCTCTGCCACCTCTCTAGCCTCTTTGCAAAGACAAATAACCTCAGTAGCCCAGATCGCTCTGCAAAACCGCAGGGCCCTTGATCTCCTAACAGCAGAAAAAGGGGGAACATGCCTTTTGTTGCAGGAGCAGTGCTGCTTTTACGTAAACGAAAGCGGCCGAGTAGAGGAAAACGTCGACAGTCTCCAAAATCTTAAAGACAAGTTGAAAAAGGGCTACACCCCTCTAGAAATGGAGACCCCATGGTGGCGCTCCCTGATTTTTTCCACTTTAGCCCCGATTGTTGGGCCAATTTTGATAATCTATGTGTTACTAATGCTTGGCCCATGCTTTCTGAGATTCCTCCAGGACAGGATCCACGAAGCCTCCCGGATTATCTTCCACCAGATGCTGCTTCAGACCAGGGCCTACTCTCCTGTCCAGACTGAGCCAGACGACACCAACCTCTGACCCCCTCCCTTCTACGCCCCACCTGTCAGCGGGAAGTAGCCAGAACGATCACGGTGCCCCATTATCCTATCAAAGAGGTTGGAATGTTAGGTTGGCACAGAAAGACGGGACAGCGGGCAGGGACAGCGGGCATGCCCAGCAGGCATGCCCGGCGGCCAAGCCCGGGAAAAAGGTGGATGACGTCAGAATAAGGGATGCGACCCCCACACCTGGATTCACAGGGCCAATCCCCAATCGCGATATGGCAAGCCCGCGAAATTCCTCTGCTTAAAGAGCCGGTACCCCTTTGTTCTGCACGTGACTTCCCCAGGCCCGTTTTGCGGACTTGGGAGTTTCGCCCGGGAGCGCAAAGTCCAATAAAGCCCTGACTATTCTGCTTTCTGTCTGATTGAAATTTTCTCCTCGCGGAGCCCAGAAAAACCTTACAATACTCCCATCCTGTGCTTACTTTTCAGAGCAGCTAGACCCAGTGTCATAAGGATGGCCTTCCTGCCTGAGGGCAGTAGTAGCCATAGTCCTCTTGGTCTAGGAAGCCTCTAACTTGACACTTGGGCAGCCCCTTGAAGTACACACTCCCCACCAAGTGCAAGGGGTGTTAGAAGTGAAAGGCCATCAATGATTAACAGGGGGAATGTTAACTAAATACCAGGTTTTGCTACTTGATAATCCTACTACCACTCTTAAGGTGTGTCAGATCTTAATCCTGCAAGTCTGCTACCTGACCCAGGGCCTGAAAAAGTAATACACTCCTGCTTAGCTATAATAGAACAAACCTATTCTAACAGTGCAGACCTTAAAGAAACAGCCCTAGACAACCCAGACATTATATGGTGTACTGATGGAAGTAGCTTTGTGGAGGGGGAAAGAGGAAAGTTGGATATGTAGCAATCAGCCTAAACAAAATTATAGATGCTAACCCATTACCAGGAGATCTCAGCTCGGAAAGCAGAACTCATAGCCCTACCAAAGAACTTAAACTAGGAGAGGAATTAAAAATTGAAATATACACCGACTCCAAATATGCTCAACATATGCTACATGCACATGCTGCTATATGGAAAGAGAGGGGATTGTTACCCTCCCATAACTCACCAATTAGGCATTCATCCAAAATACTCCAGTTAATAAAATCTGTGTACTTGCCCAAGGAAGTAGCCATAATTCATCGTAGAGGCCATCAAAAAAAACGTATCTACTGAAGCCCAAGGTAATACTTGTGCAGATAAAGCTGCCAAATATGCAGCATATTCAGAGATTCAAATGGCCCTACACCATAACCAAATAATCACCCCCAATTGCACCCCCTCCTATTTGGAGCAGGAAGGAACTAAAGCTGTGCAGGAAGGTTTTAACTTAGCATTAATAAAAGCCAATTTAACAATAAGAGGCAGAGATAAGGGAGCCGGATAGGCTCTAAGCAAGATTCCATTGTCCCAAGTGCAGGCCTGGCAAGCTCCTTTCAGAGAAGAGGGTGGAAGGAGCAATCCGCCAAATGCTTGGAGAAAGGGGTTTTTAAGGGAAAGTTTCAGCAAGCACGGTGGAGTGGGAGTCCTGATAAGGCCACCTGGAGTGCTGTCAATAGCAAGGTAGGGAGTTGGGATGTATTAACAGGATGGTCTGTCCTTGACTTTAGGAAGTGTTGAACAATATCTGGTCTTGTTTCAAACTGCAAAACGTTCTGTTCTCATGCTTGGTTGGAACGTGACAACTTTCAGGGTTTTTTGTCTTATTTTGTCTCCTGTCTCAATTAGGAGGGTGGTATCAAATCTCTGAGGGAAAGTATTTGGTGCCAAAAAACCTACAGTGGAAACTAGTTCAAGGTTTGCACCAGGCAACACACCTGGGGAAAAATGCATTGTGGGCCCTAATTAAGACTCACTTAGAAATAAAATTGCCATAACAGGTAGTGCATATGGTCACAAAAGCTTGTGACTTATGTGCTCGAGTGAAACCAGAGGGACATGCCAGACCACCTCATCTACTAAAGCCAGTCCAGCACAGAGGAATGTACCCAGGAGAAGATTGTCAATTAGACTTTACTCAAATGCCCCCATGTAAAGGATTTAAGTATATCCTAATATTTATAGATCCTTTTACAGAATGGATTGAAGCATTTCCAGGTAAAACAGAAAAAGCCTCAGAAGTTAAATCTCTCTTAAAAGAAATCATCCCTAGATTTGGATCATGCCGTTCACTCAAAAGTGGCAATGGAGCATCGTTTGTGGCTCAGGTCACTCAACAAGTAGCTAAGGCACTCAATATTAATTTTCATTTACATTCAGCTTGGCATCTACAATCCCCTAGATACCCCCTACCCTTGAACTCTGACTCTTATGAGAGCTGTGACCCCCTGGGTACTCCCAAAGGGAGGTCCCTTCCCCCATATGTGAGACTTCATTTTAACAACTCACTCTCTTGCTCCTGTAGCCCCAAGTTGCATGCGTCACTTCTGTTTAATTGTTTTCTAATAAACTTGCCATATGGTGTTGGGACAAAGTGTCTCCCCTCGAATTCTTTATAGGACTAACTGCACTTGCCAGTGCCAGGTACCTGCATCAATGTGAGTTCCAATTCATGCAATAACCCACAAATTGCATGAAAAGTTAGTTGAGCAATGATTGTCAAGTCTGTGGCTTTCTGACTCTGTTTCAGCCCCTCCCCAAAGGTTGGCTGTATCTGGGAATACCTGGATTTTTCAGGGCCTGATTCTCAACAATCTTCTGGCTCTGTTTCAGTTACTCAGAAGACTCCAAAATATTACTAATATCTTGTCAGGTGAGCACAAGAGACTATATAAAATCAATTTCTTACTTACTAGATTGAATTTAGTCATAAATATTATGAGTAAATAACTATAAGCATAGTCATCTTTTGGAGAATGAACAGGGTAGGGGAAAAGGACACTAAATATTTGAAAGCAAAAATAATGGAAGCATAGAGTCTGATTTACTCTCCCTACTTCTCATTCATCATGGAAAACAAAATACAAAAGATATCAAATTTATACAAGGAAAAGTAAAAATTGGTTGATTCCAAGGTAAGTATGGCATGATATAAACATTGACTAAGGCATGAATCTATCATCCTGAAACTTACATAGCCCTGTGAACTAATGAAACAGTAGGTAATTTTTAAAAACAATAATTTACATCTAAGATTCAGAAGGAAAATACAAATAAGACTTAACAGTTCAGTTGTTGAGATTACAATATAGTTAAAAATATTTGGTGGCCATCATGTGACCATCATGTCAAGGGCTGCTAACCTGAACCTATCCATGTACTTAAAAAACAGTTGTAAGGAATGGTATCAAATAGAGGTGATATTGATAAGGGTCTGTGGGTTTGGTGGTAAACAGTTTAATAAAGAATTGTTTAGCATTAAAGTGCAGTCATGTAAGTTTATTAGAGAAAATGGAGGAGAAATAAATCAAAAGCAAGAGATAGAGTCTCATAGGCAGGGAGTCTTCCCTGATTGTTATGAAATTACCAAATGCATAACCCTCCTTTAGCCTGAGCAATGGCTATGGATAAGAAGAGAGTGCTTTTAAACATCAAAGACCAGGCTATTGCTGCAGGTGATTCCAGGTGAGATAGGAGAGACATTCTGAGGTTTCTGCTTAGTTTTAAAAGCCTCTGGCACCAAGAGGAGTTCTATTGTTGCTCCATACTGTTGGAATCTTTCCATGCTCCAAGCCTGTCTGTTCCTATGTTGATTTTGGAAGCTACATGCTGAAAATAACTTCCCCCCAACAATATTAATGGTACAAAATCTGGTGATTCTGTGCATGTTTTCATTCATGATATCAATGACCTAAAATTTTCCTTGAATTCATATTAAATAGATAACATATTAAATAGATAATATAAATGCCTCTCATTTCCTCTCTATCTATAGAGTTGTTTGTGTGAATTTGATCAGAGTGGCTAGAGCTTAAGTTTGGTTTCTTCACCATAAAACTACCTTACTTCACTATTTTAACAGCTATGCCACTCACTGTCACAAAATTTGTGATTGGACACAAATGAGAGCAAAATATAAATGGAGGGAAAAGTAGGCATGTTCAGTAATAACGTACACCTACCATACTGAGACTGGATTCATGCTGAGAATATTGATGTGGAAAAGTATATAGAATCTTATGTGAGACACAGATGCTGAAAAAATAAAATTATTCACAAGAGAATTAAAGACCATGCTGCAAGTCAGTAAGTGGGCTTGGAAACAAGATCAGATGGTTCCACCTTCCATATTACTGATGAGGTGGAAAAGGGAGCTGAGATACACTGATGAGACAGGAAAAATTAATGGAGACAGTCTGTGGGCAGGAACAAACAGTGAGTTTATTAAAAGCAGAAATAACTAGTTGAGTTTACATTAAGAGAATATGCAGATTTCAAGCTATGCATAATTTATGACATACACAGTGTGGTGATCCTCCCAAAATCCTCTTCTTCTCTGGGCTTCGGTGTACTCATTGTAGATGAGGTTATTGAACCAGAGTATTCAATTGCCTCTCTGACAAACTATATGGTCCTCGATGCACAATAATAATTCAGAAATGTAAAGGCCAGTGCACTAGAACAGTTAGTGAAGAGTTTCGGAATGATTCAAGAAAGTTTCTCTTTTACAAAACACAGTTTATATCAAATATAAGCAAAGGCATTGAAGTAAGGAGTGTAAGGTTTCTATTATAAAGTTTATTTCCAGATATTTTCCTCTAGATAGAATCAGAAATCACAATTAAACTGCAACTAATAAGGCATATTCATTGACCAAGGAATAAAGGACCTCATGCTTCAAAGTTCTCTCTAGATGAGAGATGAGGGATTTTTTAAAGAAGACATAGGGGTGTTAACATGATAGGCATGAGGAAGGTGGTGGATAGGGTCATGCCTGCACAGTTGGTCTTCATGCTAGGTTATTTTACATGTTTAGAAAATATAGCAAAACTCCTCCCTGAGGTGGTGAATTTGAAATATTAATGAGTCTTGATTCAGGTTAAGTTCCTCCTGAGTATGCATGCTCTCCAAGCCAGTTGAGACTGGTTCAAGCTGGTTGAGACTGGTTCTCTTCTGTGCAGGGAAATATATGGAAAGGATTCTCTTAAAAAATTCTTTTTTGAGATCTGACACCTTATAATCTTTTCTGCAAAAGTCCCCTGATAGTGATGTCAATAAAACCAGAGTTGTATAAGCTCTTCCTGCTGATGCCGCCAGGTGAGTAAGCGAGTATAATTCATTAAGAGATTTTAACCATAGGTTTGGTGAGATCCTGGATGACACTTCAGGCCTAAATTGAAGCTTAACATGGAGGGGGAGATTCTCTAAATGTTAAATGCGCCTCTGGGATTAATAAGCTATATAATTTACTAAGAAATCTCAATGTATGGTGTATAAATGTGAAGTGATTTTTATTTTTATGGTTACTGCTACAAACTTTATTTATCTCTTACTTTTCTCATGTGGAACAGCATAGCTTGGAATCTATAGGGCAGTATGCAAATGTTTAAGTAGTAAACTAACAGACAAAACCTGAAAGACACCCGAGGGGTGATCTCAGCTTAGCAACCTGCGTATAGGACACACCCCTAGATACTCATTCTATTTTTCTCCAGTTAACCTGGACACACCCAAAACCCCTAGTCCTCATATTATATATATGTGCAGGGAAATATATGGAAAGGATTCTCTGAATATATATATATATATATATATATATATACAGAATTCATTTTGCCTGTGAGAAGCAGTCAGGCAGCTTAGGTCCCACACATGAATACATGGGTATTCTCTTGATGTAACCTTTCCATCCCTGCAAGGCACCTCAACTATTTCTGTTTTTAACGAACTTGTTGTGTGTTACTCATAAGAGGAAACTCTCCACGAATTCTTTCAGCATCTCATCAGCATGTCTCCCCTCCCTCTCTTCACCCTGACAACACATCATTTCCACTGATAGTCTACTTTCTTAGTGACCCTGAATCATAGTCTCTAATTTGCCAGTTGCTTTAAGTTTAGAATTGCTATTCAAAATGTTTACTTTTGTCACCTCCCCCACCATATGCTCACACCCCCACAGCACCCCTCCTCATGTGAGGAGCTTGGGAATAGATGGAAGCCCATCCTGTGTCCAGCCACTGGTCAGAGCAGTGCAGGAAAACCTGGGCATTAGCCTCTGACTGGTAAGAACCAAGCCACCAATCAGTTTGTGAACAGAGGTAGAGTCCCTTTGTAGAAGAAAAACCACACCCCCAGCTCCTAGCCACCATGGGCCAGCTGTGAAGCCCACCAAGTTATCAGGTGCCTTGAAGTCTGGGCTTGCTGGAATGTGCGAGACAGGTGAATACGCTACTGGCCAGATAAAAGGACTTTTCCTTATTACCTGAGAATGGAGCCTTGTGTGCATTTTGCAAATATGTGTTTAGTAAACTGAAACCTGTGTATTGCCCATTCACATATGTCTAACTTGGGTTCCATTTGTAATTCATATTCTAATTTACACCTCACCCTCAGTCCTTCTCACCTTATAAAAATGTATCCCCAATTTACTTGTCTGCTCACACTTATGGAGAATACTCCCTGAGCCCACGAGAAATAAAGCTGTCTTCACTACTTCTAAAAGATCACATGTTTGGCTTTAGTCGGTAAAGACAGAGAGCTGTAATATTTGGTTCCCTGGACTGGGAAACCTGATACTCATCGGCTTTGGGGGGCCAACAGCTTTGGGGACCATCTCAAGGCTGGTACGATCCAAGAAGACTCCAGGGGAAGGGTTCCCTGCCACAATTTTGGCATCCCCATGATCATACCTCCCTCCAGCCCTGAGCGGCGCACCCTGCTGGGCTCTTGGAAGAAAATGAAGACATGACGGCCACTGGATCTGGTAATATCCTGGGATCTAAGACCCAGCTCAGGCCTGCCCTACTGGGCAGAAGGAGAGTCTGATCAACTCTCAAAAGATTACCGGCTTACCAGAAATATCTCAGTCAGGAAGTCCAAGGAGGGAATATTTTAACCTCTGTGTGAATGGTGCGTGAATGATTTGTTTGTCCCACGGTGCGAGCCACGGGATTTGAGTGGGCCATCCCCTGCAGTTCCATTGCTGTCATAAAGCAAAACAGTGACTTGCATGGTTACCAAGCAACCAGGTCCGGGAGTTATACGGACACACCTTAGCTAAAATGTCTTCTTCCTCATGAGAGGAATGGCCAGGCAGGTATCTGTTTGGGCTGCTTTGAAAAGAGACTGCCCCTTCTTTGTCTGTTTCACGCCACCACTCGGGCTGGCATGGGAGGGAATCAGAGCAAGCCATCAGTTTTGAACTGTATGTTGAGGAATTTTAAGAAGGGCTTTTCTGAGGATTATGGTATAAAATTGATCCCAGGAAAGTTTAAAACCCTATGTGAAATTGAATGGCCCGCCTTCAGATCTGGTTGCCCAATAGAGAAAACTCTAGAAGTCCCAGAAGTCCAAGATGTTTGGAGAATAGTAACCCAGGTCACCCAGACCAATTTCTGTACATAGACTCTTGGTTAAGAATCACCTAAATGCTACCCTCATGGGTGCAGTTCAATTCAATTAGGAAGGGTAAAACTAGGATTCTTTTGGCATCATCATCAAGAGGCCCCTGAGAGCCTCATAGAACCCCAAAATGCCCACCAAAAAGCACACTAGAGCCCCTGGAAGAGCCTAACCCCATTCTCCAGGGCAACCTCTGAGAGGAGCTACCGCCGCCTCCATATGTTTCTCTGGCACGACCCACAGCCCAGGTGGGAGGAGGTCCAAATACTTCACCGCCATCCATCTCCCCACAAAGGCCAACTCAAGATCCCCACTCTCTTGACCAGGGCAGGTGCCTATGCCCCAGATATCAGAACCGTGCCCTCCAGATGCCTGTTTGAGAGAGGCAGGAACCGGACCAAATAGAGGGATATGGCACTATCCGTCCCGGATGCCCCATGATTTATTATCAGCCTTTTTCAACCACAGACCTTTCAAATGGGAAACATCATACTCCTTCCTACTCCTTCAAAGAGATAGCCCTCCTTGAGTCTATCTTTCAAACACATCATCCTGCTTGGGAGGACTGCCAGCAGTTACTTAGCACCCTCTTTAACACAGAAGAAAGATGTTGCATAATGGGGGAAACTAATTCTTACCGAGAAGCAAATGTCCCTGGTGGGGTTGTTGATGTAGTCACCCGGGCCAGCGTGATAGCTCCGAAAGGGTGCCCCAAATGGGATTTCAATACGGAGGAGGGATGAGCCAATATCCAATGATACCAGGTGGCCATCTTGCAGGGGGTAAGATATGGGGCCCAAACCCCCCCAACATGTCTAAAACCACCACCATCACCCAGCGGCCCAAGAGCTACCAGGAGACTATTAGGAACAGATATGCAAGGCATTCCGTATTTACACCGTTTGACCCAGAGGCCCCAGATAGTCAGAGGATGATAAATGTCATATTCATAGCCAAATTAGCCACAGACATCCATAGAAAATTCCAAAAGATGGAAGATTTCTCTGGAGTGAATATCAGCCAACTCTTAGAAGTAGCCAACAAGGTCTTTATGAATCGGGAAGGAGCATCTAGGAGGGAGGCTGATCTCAGATTAAAAGAAAAGGCCACGTTGTTAGCTGTAGCACTCTAGGAAAAATCGCCATGAGAAGGTGGAAGGGAGAAAAGACTGCAAAGACAGAAAGAACCTGGGCCCCAGCTCAGGGAGGACCAATGTGCTTACTTCAAAGAGTTTGGTCACTGGAAGAATAAGTGCCCACAAAAAAGGACTGCCAATAGGCCGAACCCACGCAAAGGAGAAGGGCGGGGCTTGAACTTCCTTGGAATGGCAGAAGCCGACATGGACTAAGACAGACCAGGCCCCCTGAATTTAGGTCCCCTGGAGCCTATGGTCAGATTAAAAGTAGGGGGCCAACCAATAGAATTTATGGTTACCAGAGCAGAGCATTCAGTTGCAACAACCCCAGTGGATGCATTCAGAACAAACATTGTCACTATTATAGGAGCCATGGGGGAGTGGGGGAACTTGCCAGTCTTTTTTAAAAACCCAAACTTGCAAGCTCAGGGCCACATAGTAAAACACAAGTTCCTGTACTTACTAGACTGTTTCATAACCCTGCTTAGGTGAAACCTGCTAGTAAAAGTCAGGGCTAAGATTTCATTCAGTCAAAAGGGAACAGCCATCCTGTCTGAAACCTGAAACCACAGGGCTTATAACTGTCACCACACCTCAAGAAGAGAAATGGTATATTTACACTTCTCAGGGAATGGAGGCGAAAAATCCACAAAGTATCTCTTAACTTTTCCATTGGCTTGGGCAGAAGGTAACCCACCAGGATTGGTGAAAGCCCTCCACTTATAGCTGAATTAAAGCTGGGGGCCCAGTCCCAATGCCTCACCAATATCCTATCCCCCAAGAAGCTAGGCTAGGGATACAAGAACATTTAAACTGATTAAAAGAAGCCGGTGTTCTCAAAGAGTGTCAGTCACCCTGTAATACGCCTCTGTTGCCAGTTAAAAAGCCAAATAGGGGAGGCTACCAGCCAGCACAGGACCTAAGAGCCATTAATCAAATAGCTTTTCACTGCACCTTGTGATCCCAAATCCATACACTCTGCTAAGCCAGTTACCCCCAAATTTGTCTTGGTTTACCTGCCTAGACCTAAAAGATACGTTCTTTTGCATCACTCTGGCCCCTCAGAGTCAGCCCTTGTTTGCATTCAAATGAACTGGCCCAAATATAAGCCGGCAAATGCAAATGATTTGGACTAGATTGCCCCGAGCCTTCAAAAACTCTCCAACATTGGAGAAGCCTTGGCTGCAGACTTGGCAACTTTTCTCCGTGAAAAATTTTGTTGTACTCTCTTCCAATATGTGGACGATCTACTGCTAGCTAGTACAACTGAGGAAAACTGCTTCACATGTACCCATGCCCTTCTTGAGCATCTCGCCGAATCGGGGTACCAAGCCTTGTGGGAAAAGGTCCAGATCTGTAGAAAGAAATTACATTATCTGGGTTTTGACATAGCCCAAGGACATCAGGGTCTCAGAGCCGAGAGAAAAGAAGTCATTTTAGCTCTACCCTGTCTGAAGACCAGGAGGAAACTTCATGAATTCTTAGGAGGCACGGGATTTTGTCGAATCTGGATTCCTAGTTTCTCAGCCTTGGCAAAGCCCCTAAACAAAGCTCTGACTCGTCTGGAGGGAGACTCTCTCATCTGGGGGGACAAGCAAGAGAGAGGACATCCCAGGGAATTAAGCAATTGCTTGGGCAGGCCCCAGGAGTAGGACTGCCGGACATAGAAAAATCCCTTTAACCCGTTTGTCCATAAGAAGGAAGCAATGGGATTGGGAGTACTTACTCAGGCAGTTGGTCCATGGCAGAGGCCAGTGGCCTGCCTTTATAAAAGGCTGGATTCAGTAGCCATGGGACGGCCTCTTTGTTTAAGATTGCTGGCTGCTACTGTTCTTCTCATCAAGGAAGCAGACAAGCTCAAGCTTGGCCAGGAAATAAATGTGAAAGTGCCTCATACAGTAATGACTCTGATGAATAGATGGCTGTCTAATGCCCAGCTTACCCAGTACCAAGAGCTACTCTGTGAAAACCCCTGGTTGACTCTAGAAACTATGCAGACTCTCAACCCTGCCACATTTCTACCTTCAGAGAATGGCAATCTGGTGCAAGATTATGCTGAAATGATAGATGAGGTATAGTCCAGCTGCCCAGACCTGTGAGACTCCTCGTTACAGAACCCTGAGCTCATGCTCTTCACAAATGGAAGCAGCTGTTTGAAAGAAGGGGAGAGGCAGGCTGGTTATGCCTGTAACCACAGAAACTTCTGTAATTGAAGCCAAAGCGCTCCCCCATGGTTGGTCAGCACAGCAGGCTGAACTTCAGGCTTTGATCAGAGCCCTAACACTAGCAAAAGGGAAAACAGTTAATATTTATACTGAGTCCCACTACGCATTTGCTACTGTGCTTATACATGGAGCCATTTACAAAGAGAGGGGACTACTAACTTCCGGGGGTAAAGACATTAAAAACAAAGAGGAGATTCTGAAACTAGTAGAGGCTGTTTGGCTTCCAGTAGAAGTCGCAATTCTGCATTGCCATGGACATCAAAGGAGTATAAATTTTATCTCTATTGGTAATAAATTAGCAGGTAAGTCTGTAAAAATAGAAGCAGAAGAGAGAGCTGGAGAATCAGCCTGTCTCCTGGCTTCAGTCCAAAGACCAACACAACCTCAATATGCCCTACAAGATGAAGAATGGGCCAAATCAGAAGGGGCCATCAAAATACCAGAAGAATGGTGGCAGCTTCCAGATGACAGAATATATGTTCCACACGCACTTGGAATCCAGCTTCTCACAGACTATCACCAGCTAACTCATCTTGGGAAGACACCTCTGGAAATGCTTCTCTGAAAGCAGTTTTACATGAGTAAGCACTCTGCCCCCTGCAGGACAATCACAGAATGGTGCAGCATGTGTGCTAAAATAACACCAGCATTGTCCCATGTCCACCCCCGGGGGTGTATCAGATGGGCAGTGCCCCCTAAGACGACATTGAGATAGATTTCACTTAGCTGCCCAGGGCTCAAGGGTAACAGTACCTCCTAATCTATTCAAACTGGACAGAAGCAGTCCCTACCAAAACTGAAAAGAGTAGGGAAGTCACAAAAGTCCTCCTCAGAGAGATAATTCCCAGGTATGGCACATTCCTAAAATCCACAGTGACAATGGGCCAGCGTTTGCAGCCGTTCTAGTCCAGACAGTTGCAAAGGTATTAGGGGTGACTTGGAGACTACATGCTGCCTACTGGCTGAAGAGTTCAGGTTAAGTTGAGCGAATGAACTGCACCCTCAAGGGAACCTTGGGAAAACTAGTTCAAGAAACAAGTCATATTTGGGTGAACCTCCTGCCCTTAGCTCTTCTCTGAGTAAGATGCACCCCAGGAAAACATAGGTTCTCCCAATTTGAGATTCTGTATGGAAGGTCCTCACCGATCCTGGGTAGCATCTCCAGGAGCCATCCTCAATTGGCAGACAAGCATCTGTGGGAACAAGTCTAGGTTCTAGGCACCATCCTTCAGGCTAAAAACAGATATGTACTAGAGAGATCCCCAGTCTCATTAGGAGCCCCAGTTCAACCATATGAACCTGGGGGTCAGGTCTGGGTCAAGAATAGAAGGAACCACTGAGATCTCAATGGACAGGTCCACATACTGTTGTACTTGTTACTCCAACTGCTCTTAAAGTTTCAGGTATAGCTCCGTGGGTACACAACTCACGAGTGAAAATAGTTCATCAGAGCAACAAATCACCCAACCAGGAGGGAGGCCCTGCTGACCAGAGCTCCACCTGGACTGCCCAGCAACTGTGTCCCACCCATCTCATGCTGACTCGTGGCCTGCCAGAGACTTAGAGGAGCTGATTACTCTCCAGGAGACTTTGTGTTTATCTCTGTTCATTGCTCTTTTCCTACTCTGGGCTTTACTTCTTCCAATTGCCCTTAACAGTCAGTCCTGCGGACCTCTTCCATGGGATTGCTGGCTGTCAGATATAGAGATAATTGATAAGGCCAACCTTTCTCAAATTCCACTCTGCAATATTGCTCTGGCTTTGTTGCATCCATTAAGCCATGAACCTAGTATACGCTCCATTCACGGTATACATTCACCCATTATAGGCAACCTCAATAGTGAATCAACATATACCTAATCATTTCTTGCAGCTAGCCCAGGCTATAACAACTACTTTTCATTTATCCAGCTGTTGGGTATGTGACAGGCCAGGGTTAGAAACAAACTGGCCCTGGGTCACCACCCCACTTCACCTTGATTGGTTTCTGAGTAACCTCTCTGAAGTCCATCATGAGTCAGGTTGGTGGGACCCAGAGACAAGCCATGATTGGCCATTGGTAGAAACCCACCCTGCAATATATTGTCTAAAACACACCACTGCAAGGTCAGGAATCTTCCTCACTCATAGTCATTACAGATGGGCATACACCACGAAGGTAGTTCCCCTCAACTATGCACCTGCAAAAGGGAAATGGGACAAATCCAGCATCCTGATTAGTGGCATCTGGACCCCCTGCCAAATGACAGATTCTAAAGGAAAGAAATTTTTTGTAGTGAGATAGTCAGGAAAGAACCCTTTTATATCACCAATACTCAAATGCTTTTTCTTAAAACAGTATTACCCTGTAAATGGTGCAGTGAGACAGGCCTCAGGCCTTGTGTACTTTACCGGTGGGCTTGGAGCAACTTTAATGGTGAGGATAGTCTTAGATTCACTTGGTATTGGAAACTAACCGGCCAGTATAACAACTGTACTTGGCATCCTAGCTCTAATCTGTGGAGCTGTTGACATGGCACCTACAGGGGTTCACCAATCCTGGGATCACCCCTGAGAAACTCAGATGGCTACTATTAGCCAAGATTGAGACCCCATGACTGAGAACAGATCTTCAAAACCATTACTTATACACTGAAGGGTCACTATTGGATTTGTCGTGAAACAGCAAATAACTGCCTACCCCAAGGTTGGACAGACGCTTGTTACATTGGCATAATTAGGCCTCAGTTCTTCCTCCTAGGAGACTCTATAGGGGAAACATTGGGAATTAGAGTTTATGATGAGTTATACAGACCAAAATGAAGTATAGATACTGGTCTTACTTTGACTGGTGATACCAATGGATGGGGCAGTGAATGGCTTACTGAAATAATTCAGTCCTATGGCCCTGCCACTTGGGCACGAGATGGCAGTTGGAGATGCCTAACTGCCATCTATCTCCTGAATTGATTGATAATATTACAAGCAGTAGTAGAGATAATTACCAATCAGCTACTGCACTAGACTTATTGGCAGACCAGCTACCCAGATGAGAGCTGCAATCCTCCAGAAATGACTAGCCTTAGATTACTTATTAGCAGATGGGGGGAATTTGTGCTAAGTTCAATTTAACAAACTGCTGCTTGCAGATAAATGATAATGGAAAGATACATAAGGATATTGCCAGAGGAATGCAGAAAATAGCCCATTTCCCAGTCCAGAAATGGAAATCCCTCTTTAACTTTAAATAACTCTCTTGGTTCTCCTAGGTTGGAGGATTCAAAACTTTGTTGGGAATTATGGGACTCATTTGGGGAGTTTGTCTATTATTTACTTGTCTTCTGCCTGTCATAATAGGCTTGATTTGGTCTACCATAAACACAGTTGTTCAACAGGTCACAAAGAGAATGTCTTGCTGGCCTGGGAGTATAACCCCGTACTCCCTGATTATGAACAAGAATGCTAACTATATTCTATATTCAGATGGTCCAAGATGCCACACCCCCACTATAGCCCCATTCACAAGAAGTAGCAAGTTCAAGTCTGTGCCCCAATTCCCCATCTGTGGATCCAACACTATCATCAGTTTGAGGAATAAGAAGGGGGGATTGTAGAAGAAAAATCACACTCTCAGCTTCTAGCTGGCATGAGCCAGCTGTGGAGTCCACCAAGCTATCAGGCGCTTTGCAGTCTGGGCTGGCTGGAAGATACTAGCCAGCCAAATAAGCTACTGGCCAGATAAAAGGACTTTCTTTATTACCTGAGAATGAAGCTTTATGTGCATTTTGCAAATATGTGCTTAGTAAACTGAATCCTGTGTATTGTTCATGTGAAGAATTCACATATGACTAACTTGGGTTCCGTTTTTTAATTCCTATTCTAATTTACACCTCCCCTCTCTCTCACTCCTTCTGACCCTATAAAAATGTATCCCCAATTTACTTGTCTGCTCAGACTTATGGAGAATACTCCCTAAGACCGCATAAAATAAAGCTGCCTCCTCTACTTCTAAAAGAGCACATCCGTGGCTTTTGTTGGTAAAGCGAGATAGAGAGCTGTAACACCTTAGTGTCACCTGAGGAGAGCTGGATTGCTGATTTTTGCTAATAAATAATGGGTTAAAGAATACAAGATGAAAGCAGAAATCATTCAGTTTCTTAAACTTACTTCTATTAAAAATAACCATTGGCATATTCATGCACACTGTGATGTTACTGGTGTGTGTTCATGGCAAGGTATTTGCTAGATGATCTCACAGTTTAAGATTAGATGATCTCTCTTGTGAATGGGACTCTGGTTCTTAATTTCAGTCTGTGAAAGAATTCATTGGAGACTAATGTTGGTGACACATGGAAAGTTTATTAAAAGGAAAGGCACAAAGGCACATAAGGTGTCCCTGTGGATTGTAAGACTGCTAGATAAAGTCTGGGTCTATATAACTGAGGGGTAGAATCTTTCAGGCATACATCCCATAATCGTTTTTTTAGCTTTCTGCTTAAAAGCAGGTTAACGTGTATCTGATTATAGTTGTTTTTCTTCTCTGCTCTCCGTTCAGTTTTTGAAATTTTCTTTACGTTCTTATAATTAGTGACTTTAGCATGTTCTGTCGCCCAATTTTCCTCCTGTGTTTGCCTTTCCATTAATTTGTTTCCTCATTCTATTATACTCCCTCATCAATTTCTACTGACTTCTCAAAGACTTTGTATAAAAAAAGTTTGTGAACTTTACCTTGTTCTAAAAATGATGATTTAGATATGTTTACAATAAATTGATTTAAATCTTTTCTATAAGAAGGAAAAATAGGACCAATTATTTGAAAACAAATATGAAGTCTCACCGTCCAACTTTTTTCTCATAAGGTCCTTCCAAAGCAAGATATTAAAGCTGTCATGAACATTTTTCCCCTAATGAATCCTCTCAGAACATTATATGTCATAAGCACAAAGGAAAAAGGAGACTTATAAATGCTGTTTCTCCATTTATTAAAATGATTGTGCAATTCCTTTAGTCTGTTAATATAGTGTATCATATTTGTTGATTTGTGTATGTTGAATATCCCTGTATCCCAGGGATGAATTCCACTTAGTTATGGTTTATAATCATTTTATTGTGCTCTTTAATTTGGTTAGCTAATATTTTGCTGAGAAATTTATCATCTATGCTCATTAAGATATCAGATTGTTATTTCTTTTCGTATGTGTCCTTTATGTCTTTGGTATCAGAATAATACTGGCTTCAGAGAATTAGTTTCAAAGTGTTTCTTTTGATTCACATTTTTAAATGAAAAATACTTGCATTCGTTCTTTTAAATGCTTGAAGGAATTCTAAGTCACTTGTTACTAAGTTTTATTTGTTGGGAGATTTATTGCTGATTCAGTCTTCTTTTCATTATTGGTTTATTCAAGCTTTCTATTGATTTTTTATTGTCTTGGAAATACTTAAAGAATTTATTCATGTCTTCTATGTTATCTACTGTATTGGTGGATATTCATTGGAGCCTCTTATGATCTTTCTATTTCTGTGATATTAGTTGTAATCTGTTCTTTCATTAATAATTTTATTATTTTGAATCACTTCTTATTTTGATCTACCTAAATGTTCGTTAATTTGATTTTCTCTTTAGAAAAACAACTCTTTCATCAGGGATAGGTGTGAGTACTAACAATTGTCCACTGAGAGGACACCATGGCCATGGAATTCCACTGCAGAGTAGCGAGGCTAAAGCACACTTCAGAGACTAATGTGAACTGCTTAGAGGGACACTAAAGAGATACGCGCTCAGTCTGTGGAAATGGGTGGAGAGAGACATGTGAAAATAGCTGCACCTGCAGCATGGATGAAACTGAGAGAGCAGGTGCTGGGAAGGGAGACCAGACTTTGGTGGCACACATTCCTAGTTCATGTGAAGCCCAACAAGGAGGGGTTGATGTGTTTTGTACTAGTGAGGACTCTGACAAAGGTCAAATATTAAAAATATTGCTTTCCTGATCATTGAGCTGTAACATTCCCACATTGCTTTCCTCCTTATACACCAGGGTATTTTCCAGGACATCACCAAAATGAGAAAGAGTATCAATAGCTCTGTGACAGAAAATGAAAGTCAATTTGACTAAGAAAGCATATGACATCATCAAGTCTTGTGTTTCCAGTGGTTATGAAACTAACGACAAAGCATAATAAGGAAAGAAATAGGAACAGTGAAAAAAACCTCAGAATAGGAATTCCCCAAAGGAAATTTTTACCTCGTATTGTATGATTGAAACTATATCCTGTTTATTTTTACAACAATCATTCTGAACACTCATGGGACACACTCTCTCAGGATTTTCATGCCTAAAAATCTGAGTCTCATAAAAATGCAGTCATAATTTCAGAGAAGAAGACTTTTTTTAAGATGAAGAGCTTCTTCTACAATCTCAATATAAATGATCATTTCAAATATTCTTCTATTTACAATCGGTGGGATTATAAATCTAAAAATCTTCCATAGTTGTGAATCTGAACATTCAAACAGGTAAGAGAATGAAACAGGAGACATACTGGGTAGTTGTGTATATTTACTATTTGTCTGCTTGCTAGTAGTATTAAAGTTAAAATGCACAGG
>RJWH01010175.1:0-18212 GCA_004363575.1 Solenodon paradoxus
GGGAGGAAGGAGGAAAGGGAGGGAGGAAGGAGGGAGGGGAGGAAGGAAGGGAGGAAGGAAGCCAGTCCACATGAACACAGGAGGGAGGGAGGAGCAGGAACCACAGGAAGCAGGCCGCCCATGTTAGTCTCCACACAAGGACAGCAAGGGAGTCCGCACGAGACAGCACTTGTGACCACACTGCCACCTACCACCTCACAAGACTGTCGTCACACAGAGACGAGCAAGAGAAAGTTGAGGCCCTGTCAGCTCCAAGCTGCAAGCTAGTGTCGGAAGGTAGAAGGATGTGGACAGGTTAAGGTGTGCAGGCCATAAAACACGTGAACGACCCATCCAGAGGAAAGAAAACTCACTCTATGTCAAAGCAAGCTAAGGGGCGTTAAGGAATATGCACAAGCAGACCGATGCAAGAGCGAAGCTCAGATTTAACAGACGAGGCGCGGACACGCACGCGCCAGCTGCGCCGGACGGCGGAGGCGGGCGGAGGCGAGCGGAGGGCGGGCGGGCGGGCGGGCTGGCTCTCGAGTGTCTGCGACCCCGGGCATCTAGAGCGCTTCCGAGAGAGCGTGCTGCGTTTCTCAAAGTATGATTTCAGAAACGAAGACTAAACCAAGACCGAAGAGAAAACAAACAATTATGCTTCTAAGAAAAGGGAGGAAATTTTCACCATAAACAAATGAAATGAAAACACAACGACAGACACTGAGATTAAGAAGGTCCAGCACACAGATAACGGAGACCTAACGAAGAAATGTGAAGTGACGGGAACAGAGAAAACGTTAAAACCTACAACGCAGGACAATTTTCTTGAAATTACAAAAAATTGAAATAAGATACTTAAAGAGTGGATCATGACCTTAAGAATACCAAACAACACAACGACTTATTTTAGTGAAAGTAGTAGAATTTAACACAAAAGAAAAATATTTACGCATCTCACAAAACGGCACGTGAACTGGGAAAGAAAGGAAGTGAGAGCATCTGATCTAGGCAGCAGCACTTGAAGACGTGAACAGGTGGAGAAGCAGATTCAACATCAGGAGAAAAGGAAGATGTAACCAAACCTGGGCCCATCACAACTGACTCGGAGGTGTAAGGTGCACACACTGCTAATGCGCAGACAAGGCTTCCGACGACCAAACGACAGGCCAGCGGGCCGGCTGGGGTGGGCGGGGCGCCACGAGGAACGCAGGGGTCACGGGCAACCGCGATGCTCAGGAACACAGCAATGAAAACAGCAAAATGAGACGAGAACAAGACGAGCAGGTGAAACAACAATTGTCTTAACTTTCTCGTTCTTAGACCAAACGTGACAGGATCACGACGACAAGTCTGCTGTGCGTGACACAGAACGAAGTCAGCAGGAAGGAAGCAACGCTGTCTCCATCGGCCCCGGAGCTCTTAAGAACAACTTCGGTCCTTCAGAAGAAAGAGCCATGTAATATGGGAAAGAAATAATTTAAATCTGCATTTCTGAACTGAATAAAGGCATCGGTGGGAATTCAAATGTATTTTATTCTGAACAAAACTGCGCAACCAGGCCTGCGTGCCGGGAAGCAGTGCTGGCCCCTAGAGACACGTCAGCTGTGACAGACTTGCCCAGCGAGCCCAGAGGCAGGCTGCAGAGCTGGCGCTGATGCGCTGGGGACGAGGATGCGTGGAAGCCGACATGGGAGCGAGTGAGTGGTGGACGTCGGTGAGACGCCACCTCTCAGCTGTAAGGGTCACTGCAGCACGTGACCGCACCTCCACTTTAGAGACAAGCAATGACTAACCTCCCCAGGGTCCTACTGGCAGTGTCTCGGGTACGATGCCACACACAGACGTTTAGTAAACTCGGGATGAGTGGGAGGCAGGCAGGCAGGTCCCATAAGCAGCTCAAACTGAACGGCGTCGAGTGAGGTTCAGGAGAATCTGTTTCTGGTAACAGCAGGTACACCCTCTGACCGACTCAGCGCGGGACAGCCCGAGGCCGCGGGGAGGACATCTGATGAGCTCAGCGGCAGAGCGCAACGAGGCTGTGAGGAATCCTAGGCCGCGGCCCAGCAGGAGGAAGAGAAGAGAGCCTCGTGGCAGTGCCCTGGAGGAACCTGCAGACTCCAGGAGAGACTCAGAATCTGAGCACGCCGTTCGCAGGCACAGGACTAGGGGAGGAAACGTCATACCGAGCACACGGCCTGGGACACCACTATCGGCTCATCCGTGCGGACAGCTCCCATCGTCGGCAAACCACACGAAGGCTAGAGATCCCAGAGCCCTATTTCAAACAGTGCTCAATTCTGTGTCCGGAGCAGCCCGAGGCCCTGGACTGTGGAGGGCGGGAGCCTCCAGGTCTGTCTGCCCGGCCCCGCTTCTCCTAGCAGATGGCCCCTGCTCCGTTCACAGCGCTTCTTCAGGGTCCGGTGGAGACGTCCTGTTGGCGATGGCTGATCCAGAGGAGGACAGAAGTCACAACGTGCCGCAGAGAGCCTTCCCTGAGACTGATCGGTGAACTCGGGGGCAGGGGCTGTCCTTCGAGTCACATCAGAGGTGCCGGAGTGGGTCCTGGCGCCACCCTTCCCACCACACGGGAGCCTGAGCGAGCCACACAGCCTGTGAACCTGCCTTCGTGGTTCTAAAGTGGGAGCCAGCTCAAGAGGCTCCGCAGAAACCAACAGATCAGCCGTCTTAGAACCGGATGCATCTACAGTGGGGACTTAGCAGAAAAGGCTAAAAGCTGCACCTGGAATTTACCTCCTTTCTGAATACTAACCTCAAAGGCTCAAAAACACTTCCGACGCTGTGTCGGAATACTAGTGACGTATCTCCTGGTCCCTCGGCCTCCACATCTGAGGTGTACAAGCTCAGAAAAACACTGAGAAGGTCACTCCGTGGTTTCTTCACTCAAGAATTCTCTCCCAACCCAGTGGAGGAAGGAGATGCAACCCAGAGCCGCCGGCTCAGGAGGAAGCAGAAGCCGCCTCCGGCAGCTGGAAGGGCTGCCCTGAGCCCAGACCAGGGCGGCCGGAGCAGAAAGGGCAGCCGAAGGGGCGAGACTGGATGGAGGGAGGCGGACCACCAGGTCCCCAGGACACCTGTGAAGGAAGCGCTCCACGGGGCTGGGTGGAGAGAGAACATTCTGCTCGTCATCCAGAGAGCTTCTCTGCCAACACAGGCTTTTCACAAATAGAACAGAGAACAGCTTGGATGACAATTAATAGGAAGATGGAACCAAAAAAGGTACAAACAGATGAAGGCAGCCGAGTGGGAGGACCGAAGAGCTGGGTGGATTCAGGCGGAGAGAGCACATCCAAGAATGGTTGAGTCTGGGGGATCACCATGAATCACACCGAGATTTCAGTTTCATAGTTTCCATTTATAGTGCTCAATTCTTCCATCAAGAGCATTTCTGTGGGCCATTCACAAATACAACTTGTATGCTAAAGTAACACTTCTCCCTTGAATTCAGCCTGATCACAACTGCATGGCGACTGGAGAAGGGACAGACATGAGTGCGATCTGTGCAGCCGCGAGGCGGAACTGGCGGCGGGCAGTCCCTGCAGGGCACCAAGCAGGCTCGCGTGTCAGCCCACAGACGGGGGGCGGGGGCCGAACGGCAGAGGATAGTAACTAGCACCCTCATGAGGTCGTGGCGCAGAGACAGCCAGAAGCTGGACTGCAGCATCTGTGACAGCCGCCACGCGGAAGACAGACGCCGGTGCTGCGCACTCCGGCAGAGGCAGTCGGTGAGCAGCGCCCGCGCCCCCACGCCAGGAACTGCTCAGGCGACTGCGGGACCCCTGCGCGCCCCGCCACCCCTCGAGACGGTCTGCACCACGAGGCTGTGCATTTCTGCCACTTTCATATGTAACTGGAATAAAACACATTTAAAAGGCGAAAGAAGAATCTCCCAGCGGGAGTCCATCAGCGTAGGCTGTTCGGGTGGGCGTATTTTGAAGACACTTTTTCATGTATTCAGAAAACCCCTGGGTGCTAAACGAGCCCGTCTGCGTATCATAAAACATCCCAAGAACACCAGAGATGGGGAGGCACTGGGCTCAAAACCTGTCCCATCCTCACCGGCCATTCCCATGAAAAGTCTGAAACTCAGAGCGTGTGGAGGGACGGAAACATGACTGGTAAGGAGATGGTGGCCTGTGACAAAGTGCACACAAGTGTGCGTGGACAGCCTCCTGGAAGCTGCTGCTTTAAGTGAGACAAAGACACTGAAGCCGAAGGGACAAGGTTGACTGAGACCGGAGTGCAGAGCCGACAGCAGGTCCCAGTCACAGACACCACCAGCTGCTAGATGAAGTCTCCAGGCACTTCCACAGCTCCACAGCGATCCGCGTCCGCGCACGTGCTCATTTTCCACCACGCAGGCCCAGTCCAGGGCGGAGGGCAGGACACAGCCCTGACAAGACACCCTCCATGGCAGGGGCCACCACAACCCCTCCGAGTCAACAGTGGGGACACGCAGTGACCCCCAGGTGCACAGCTTTGGGAAGTGATGGAACAGAGTCCCAGAGAAGCCCACAGATGGAGCAGGTGCCCCGGCTCTCTTCTCACTGAGCTCACATGCGAACGGCATCACCGGGGACCTGCTGTCCTGTCCACTGCACAGCCCTCACTTCCCAGCGCGGCCCGTCTGGCCCTGCCAGGTCTCGTCCCAGTCCTGGGACAGACGCTTAGGTCTTCTGTCCCCGCTGCGGCAGGGCTCCGGGGCGCGAACCCACTGGGTGGCTGCAACTGCCCGGTCTGCGGGACAGGGTTCATGCGGCGCATGCTCCGCTGTCCAGCGGCCCGTGCCGCCTCGCCCGATGCCCACCTCCAGAGCTGCTCTGACCACTCTGAGACTGCAAGTCTACCCCGCGTTCCTCACTCCATCGTCCCTTCGGCCACAGCCTCCTCTCCAGCCCCACGGTCCCACCTAGGAGGTCACACGAGTGTCAACACCCTGGAGAACTGAAAACTAGGCAAAAAGAAAAAAGACAGTGAGTTGGAAGAAAGAATGCGACGCAGGCGCCCAGACGCGTTCGAGGACACGGAGAGGGCCAGAGGCAGGCTCGTGGAAGCGAGGGGAGGCGGCCCCGGGGCCACCAGGTCACGCTCCCACCTGAAGGGGAAATCTCCAGGGAGAAGAGGAAAGAGCAACAGGACAAGCGAGAATAAAGAAACCTAGAACTGACACAGTGAGACCGCACAACGCCAAAGGTCAGAGGAAGATCTCTGAGCGAATGTGGGACTTGTCCGTACACAAGCCTGAGCGCGACCGGGCAGCACTGCCCTCGCCGTAAAGGCAGTGGAACAACTCACGTGGCTGTCAGCTGATAATAATAAGGTAATAAGAGGAACACAAGGGAGCATTCGCCCAAAGTCCCCGCGTCGGGCGCGCGGCCGCACAACGAACCTCAGCGACGCTGCCGCGTGAAAGCGGCCACCCAGGCGACGCAGCGCACGGCTTGCGACATGGCGGGACCAGGCCGGAAGCGGCGGCCAGAGGCGAGGCCCTGGGAAAGGCCCCCGCGGAGAGTGGGGCCGCGCCGGGAAGTCTGAGCTGGGCCCACGCACGTGAGTGAACCTCGACGAGGACGCTCTTGAAGTGGGAACGCAACTGCCTTAAGGCGACACACTCGGGGGAGCTCCAGGTGAAGAACGAACACACCCCGGCCGGGGCGCGGGTTCCCTGGCCTGTCCTCAGCCGCGACTCCACACGGGCAGCGCCACACAAAGGCCTGAGAGCCCAGCCCTAACCCCAGACGTGCCCGGTAACACGGAAGCAGAGCCGCAACTGCGCGCTCCCTCGCGGTGGGCTCGGAGCCCAGCGGGGCAGGGCCTAGCGGCAGAGACGGCGGGCGGAGCGAGGCCTTCTCGCCAGACAGGGGCCCCGAGCTGCCAGGCCCGTCTCAGACGCAGGCAGGTCCTAGAGCCTGCGCGTGACAACAAGCACCTTGCCGGAAGGGGACACCCTGGGGAGCACTGGGCACTCAAGTAGCCTTGGCGAACACTCTGCTGGACTGTCACACAGGGCAGGACGGCGCCTCGGTCTGGATCCGAGGACTCACAGCCCTCAGCACTCCCCTAACGTAAGACACATCTGCTGGGGGACAAATGGACCGGTGTCGGCCCCAGCCACTCTCTGCTGAGGATGCTGTCGCCCGGGCCGTGGCCCCTGCCTGCGCCGGGCACAGCTCCAGAGCCCCGCACGACCGCGCCACACACGCTCCGGAGGCCGCTCGGCACCGGGACGCGCACTCAGGCTACAGGCAGCCGTGAAGGAGACAGTGAGGGCTTCACGAGGGACTCAGCAGCCATCCCGCCCACTAGAGTGGGCTGCTGCAGGCTTTCGCGTCCTCCAAACAAGGACCTCTCTGCACCGGAATGGCAGCGGCTGCCTGGGAGAGGAGCACGCTCCTGTCCCTGCACCTGGCCAGGCAGAGGACACAGGACGCTCGCTAGGACTTTGGGACACAACTGGAGAGGAGAGGAACACGGGTGGCCTGGCTCCGTCCAGGGTGCTAGGAAGTGCTGGCCCCCTTCTCGAATCAGCTTGATGCTGTCCGTGTCACCCAGCCCAGGCCTCCCGTCCGTGCCGAGAGAGGCAGGACACAGCAGAGACGCTGGATGCTGTCCCGAGACTGAGAAAGTCCAGGACCCAGTTCCGACCTCCTGTGCAGCACGCGAGAAGAGCCTCAGCGTGGTCAGAGGCCTGGCTCCGGGGCGCGCCCAACCTGGGAGGACGCCAGCGTCACGGGCTAGCAGCAGGGGGGCCACATCCTTCATGTCTTGTTTACGTGTTTCATTCCATTTCTCCTTGAGAGACACAGGAATGCGCAACAGCTCTCCAGAGAGCCTCAGGAAAAGCTCAGTTAGCAGGTGCTATTTTAGGCTAAACCAGGGAAGCCAGCCCTGCAGCCGCCCATGTGAGACGGGAGCAGAAAGCAGAGCAGCACCGTCCCAGGTCCGAGAGCGGCTGGGCCAGCCCCCTCTTTGGACACAAGACCGGCGCAGAAGGTCTGGTGCGCGCTCCTCACAGTGGCCCCAGAGCCCACACGTCCCCAGCAGTAGGGGTCAGCTCTGCCCCCCATCGACACTCAGTGACCACAGACCAGAGCTATGGCTTCAAGCTGGCACGCAGTCTGACAGGTGTCCAAGAAAAACTTCAGCCCGGCGTCCCACGAAATCCTGAGTCCTGAGCCTGCTCTGCTCCCCTCTGCCACGGAGTTTACCAGGGACGAAAGTACTTTCCCTTCTCTGCCCTCTCCTACTTCAGAAGCCATCAGCAAAGGGGAAAGGCAGCCTACTAAACAGAGACAATATTGGAGAATCGTCTATCTGCCGAGGACTAAATATCCAAATTACATAAAGATCTCACCACTCAGTAGCCACACACATGCCCCCAAAAAGCAATCTAAACATGGGCAGAGGACTTGACTTGAATAGTCAGTGGTACAAAGAGGAGCTTCAAACGCCAACAGGCTGTCGGGAGGTGCCCACATCACTCCTTATCAGGAAAGGGAAAACCACAGCCTGGTGAGGGACGCCTCTCACCTGCCAGCGTGGCCATCAGCAAAAAGACAAAAGGTAGCCAGGTTGCTGGCAGGGGTATGGAGAAAAGGGAGCCCTGTGCACGGCTGGTGGATGTGTAAGCGGCACAGGCACCAGGGAACACAGTACGCAGGCTCCTCAAAAAGTTAAAAATGGGGCATGCTCTGGTGGAGTAGTGGTTAAGCCTGCAGGCTCCGGCCAAGCACAGGTCACGTACATCCCAAGAACCCAGGTTCACATCCCAGGGTCAGGGAACAACCAAGATGAACAACTCAATAAAATAAATGTAAATGCTACAAAAAGTTACTAGAACTGCCCTGTGACCCGCAGCCCACTTCTGCAAACACATGCCAAGAAAATGGAATCAGGGTCTCAAAGAGTTATCCGCATCCCCATACTCCTGGCAGAATTTTCACAGCAGCCAAGCTGCAGACACAACCCCGTGCCCTGCGCATGAATGGACAGGAAGAGGGACTCTACACGGATGCTTATCCATATACCCACACACCCATTCAGGGTGCCATGCTAAGTGAAATAAGCCAGAAAGAGAAAATCAAATATGCATGATCTCACTTATATATGGAATCCGAAATAGCCAAACTCATAGAAACAGAGACTAGAGTGACGGCTGCTGCGGGTGGAGAAGGTGGGAGAGGGAGGAATTGGTAAGAGGTTGGTCAAAGGGTATAATATTGCAGTTAGAAGATGAATTTCTAGAGACCTGAGGTACCGCACTGAGATAGTTAACAGTACTTTTTTATATACTTAAAAGTTATTATGAGAGATCTTAAATATTCTCACTACACAAAAAAAGAAAGAAATGGCAATTAGGTGATGGAGATGTTAGCTAATGGTAGGTGGTAATCATTTTGCAATAGACAAGTGTATCGAATAAAATAAAAATACACCTTAATCTTACACAAAATGATGTGCCAACTCTATCTCAGTAAAGTTGAGACAAGAACAGATTATTAATGACACGGCACACCCTTCATCTGCTTAAGTTATTAACTGGACAGACGCTTCTGTGACGCCGTTAAAATACGTTCTCCTGTCGCTGAGCAGCAGCATCAGTTGTCTGGGAAAAGCAAGCAAACCCACAAGGTGATGCAGGTGGGCCAGAAGAGCTAGTACTGAAGAGAGCAACGCCACCGAGCAGCACCGAGCGCCACCGAGCGCCACCGAGCGCCACCGAGCGCCACCGAGCAGCACCGAGCGCCACCGAGCGCCACCAAGCAGCACCGAGCAGCACCGAGCGCTGGTGAGAACGTACAGCAACAAAGAGCGCGTATGCAAGTGGAAATAAGCACCCTGAATACCTGGGTGGCTGCACCCCGCGACCCACACTCTGCTCTTGGGACAGAATCCAGCAAATGCAGACTTAGAGCCACGAAATACACGTACAAGAGTACCTCTAGTCTTCCCAGCAGCCAGAACCTGCTGGAAAGCACCCAGATCGCCACCCCGAGTTGCGTGCATCAATAGGTGTTTTCACCCGGTGAAACACCTCCCTGCAATAAAAGGGCGGGGCTCGCCTGCGGTGATGACGGGCAGCACGCACAGATGTCAAATCAGAGCGCTGCATACCTGAAGCAGAGAACGCTGCACACCTAGGCGCCTCGACGTAAAAACTGAAAGAAGGAACAGGTGCAGGACTCACAACACACACGAGTCTCGGTGGAGTGTTCAGGGAACAAACGACCCGATGCTGATCCGGACTCCTGACCTCCAGAGCTGTAGGGGGCGGTGTGTCAACAGCCTTCTCCTTCTAAAAGCACAGAAGAGCGCATGCCATATTTCTTCCTTCTCGATCAAGTTCAAGAACAGACGAAACTGGCCCGTGACGAGAGGCGTCATCAGTGCAGTTGCGAGCACAGGTGACAGCTGGGCGGGGCGCTTGGGGGCGCGGGCTGGGGGAGCGTGCAGAGCCCCAGCATGCACGGAACCCGTGCTCACTGCTGCATGCTCAATTTCCATGCGAACAGCTCAAAATACCACGTGAAATAACAAAAATAGCGATACATCTAGTCAGTAACTGTAAGCTTCCAGTGGGGAAATGACACAATGTCCCTGAAAGGCATTAAAGATGACAAACAAATGGACAGTGCTCACAGACATGAAAACTAAGTATCATAAACCAATTATTTCCCCTCAGACTGACCTCCAGGCTCAGGGCAGTCCCAATCCTACTCTGTGGACAACTGGAAGGAACCTGACAAGCTGACCTTCAGCGTCTACAGATCGCAGAACAGAAAACTCCTCACCACTCCACGACAATGCGGAGAAGAGACACGCCCTGCCCTGCCAGACTTCAGAGAAAAGAACCATCGGCGACTTCGAAAGCCCTGGTGCCCAGGCCACAAGGCACGGCTCTCAAATTGCAGCATCCGGGGGAAGCCAGGCAGCGCTTTTAAAGATCCCGAGACCGGGCGGACTGCTTGAGGCCCACGGGCCAGCACTCGAGCATGGGGCCTGGCGATGCGGGAGACGCATGCGACCGCTTCTAAGTGAGGGAGGAGCATGGCCGGCGAGGCCAAGCTGGCTGCGGGGCAAGACCTGCGGGCCGGGCTAGACGAGGCGGGAGCGACCAGCACAGGGGCTTCCGCGGAGGCCAGGCGAGACTGACGCAGTGACACTGAGCTGTGGCAAGGGCCGCGTCCCAGCAGGGGTGCGGGCAGGAGAGAAAGGCTGAAGGTGCTCAGAAACGGGGCGTCACCAGCACGTGCTGCAGTCAGCCGGCCGCAGCAGTCCACAGGAGCCCCCCTTCTCTCTGGAGAAAGAAACTCCAGAAGCCCCTGTAGGAATCACCCCGCGAATCTGCTTCTGGTGACGGGCAGCCCAGGGCAGGCGACAAACAGACACTCAGGCGGGGGCCCAGGCTCTAGCCTGGTACCCACAGGAGCCCGCCCGCTGCATGAACCTGTGGTTTGGGAAGTTTTTTGCACGGATTTAAACCAAAGAACCGAGTCTGCCTTCCGCCTGCGGGGCTGACCGGCCCGGGTGAACACGGCTCCACAGGCCGCGGCACAGCGCAGGGGCAGTGGGGAGCGTCTCGAGCAGAGAGCTCCTGGGGCTCCGGGAAGCGGAGGGGCTGAGCTTTCTTGGCCACGGATCGTGCTGTCAAAGTGCTGCCTGGGCGTCAGACGCTGGGGGTTTAGGGAAGCCGGGGACATCCAGGGGCTGCGTGGCACCTCGTTAACCTTTTCCTTCAGATGAGCCACTGAACAGGAAGCAGAAGCAGTGTGTGACGTGACGAGTGTCCAACACAAGCTGAAAATGACTGCAGGTCAGAATTAACACATAAGATGCGGTCTAGGGACTTCAGATCAGAGGTGTGGAGAGCTGGGGAAGCCTTGAAGCCAAGCTTCAGACAAGAACAAGGCGGGGTAGGACGAAAGTTCACTTTTTCTGAACTTGAGTGAACAGGGCGAACTAAGGGACATCTGTTGACAGGTATCCACAGGGAGAAGCAGGACCCCAGCACTTGTCTGCAGAGGCGCACAGGCGTCTGCCCAACACCGGGAAAGCAGCAGAAAGCTCAGCTGGAAATGCCCGTGGGCGTGCAGAGGGCTCAGGGGCTAGGCCCTGCGTGGGGAGCAGCCCACAGCCCACGGACCCCGGCTCACAACCCGGATACAGGCAGGGGACAACTACATAAAAAGGCTTCCTCCTCCTCTCTCCCTTCCTGCCTTCATTCTTGCCTGCGCTTAAGAAAAAAGGTGCGCCCAGTGGAGTCGGGGGTGGGCACAGCCCACATCCACCCAAGGTCCCAGGTTCAAGTTCTGGGGCTGGGGTACAACCCAGATGAACAAGTAAATAAAATAAATAGCTGCTGCTTCCTCCTCTCTCCTCCTGCCGGCCTCTGCTTGCCCTCATTCCTGCCTGCACCTGTCCTTAAAAAGACAAGCATTGATGAATGAGTAACGGCCTTGTGTGGGCCGGGGAGTCTCCCTCAGTAACGGCTGCTCCTCCAGCAGCTCAGCAGGAAGATAAAGACACCTGAGGGTGCTTCTCCTGGGCGCCGCCTGGGGGAGACCAGCCTTTCCTCAAGTCTCTCTGCTACTCGTATAACCCTTCGGATCAAAGCCTCATCGGTAAGACCAGGAGCAACAAAAACGAGACCGCCGCAGCCGAGGCTGGGCCACCGGCAGGAACCACACATCCAGCAGACGCCCCTCCGCAGCCCCTGCATGGAGAGGCCTCGGGTGCAGAGGTGGGAAGACGTCAGGCCGAGGGAGGCCTGGTCCTGGTGGGCAGACGCGGGCATCTGGAGAGACGGCGCGCTTGAGAGGACGCAGCGGGGGCTCTGGGCTGCATCAGGGTCAAGGGACAAGGAAGATCACAAGCGACACGCCGGATTGCCGCTGTGAGGGCAGCGCAAGAGGGCATGGGAGGGGCCCCGTGCAGCGTGACCCTCCAGGACCTGGAGCTGATAGCAGCCAGGCCGGCACGCGGTCCAAGCGCCTCAGGAGTCTCAGGAGGCTGCAGAACCCGCAGGCACCTGACGAAAGGCCCGACGTGCAAGCGCCCCACAAACGTGCATCCTATTTCTAGCCCCTACGTCTCTAGCCTCAGGAAAACCCAAGTTTCAGTACAATCCCCGGCCTTCAGAAAACTGCTTGCTTGTGGAAACCTCGGGCATCTAGGAATGTGAAGGAAAAATCTTTTGCAGTTAGGATTTCAACCACCTGTTTTTTCCTGGGTTAATTCGGGATGAGCCATTGTTCTTAAAAAACCAGCACAAAGATTCCAAGTTAGCTTCAGACCAGGGTGACCCGAGAAGCACCAGGATGCAGGACACAGCGGGGGACGGGTTCGAAGCGCTGGGAACCACGTCCTGGCCACAGCAGGTGGACGCGCCAGTTCCACTGATGGTGAAGGAGCAAACAGAACGAAATGCCCAGTGTGCTCTGGGCTGTTCACACACGTCTTCAACTCTAAGCAATGCTCTGAGCTGATGCCGCCTTCCCGAAGGCGGAGTTTGCCTTCTGCTAACGAACACGAGGCAAGTCAGGCAAGAAAAGCATCTGGCCACGGACACGGTGAAATTCTCAGAGATCGCCAAGCTCTGTCCGGCTGCTCAGTTCCGTGCCGCACACGAAGTCCCCGAGACAGCCTGCAGGAAAGACGTTTCCAGCAGCACCGGCCGGCTGCACGTCCTTCCCGCCCGCGCTGCTGTCTCTTCGGCAGCCCTTCCACGAGAGCCGTGTGCAGCCCTCACCCTCCACACCTGTCCTCAGTACACCACGTGACGCTCAGACCGCCCTCCATCCGGCCCACCTGCCCTCTTGAAACAGAGCCTCCATCACACCGGCCTTCTCACAGGAGCTTCAGAGGCGCTGGGGGCTCACGACACAGTCCGTGCATTTTCTCCAACAGGTGAGCCTTCCACGGCCCGCCTGGACCCCAGTCCTGCCCAGGCCCTCTCCCGCTCTGGACCCTAGCTCGTAAGGCAGTGTCTGTAAGATGGGGCCCTGTCGCCTCTGACCCGACCCACAGGGCAGCTGTCCCTCCAGCAGGGTCACCTGCATCCTGAAACCAACCCCATCACCGGACCACCCCAGCCAGACGGCCCCTCTCCCTGAGTCCGGGTCAGGGCCACTCAGAGGTGCTGAACGAGTCACCTTTCATTCTTCATTCAACAGCACCTCTGGGGACCCCCCAGAGCCAGGTCCCATGCTGGGTGCTGGGAAGAGATACGTAAAGCAGTGTGGAGACCCAAGGGGCAAAGCAACCAGGCCTGGAGGGAGACAAGGGAGGGGCCACAGGGGCTCAGAAGAGGAAGGGACTAACGTTGGGTCCGCGGAAACGAGGACGGACAGACATTCAGGCTGGGAAGGCGTGAGGCTGGGCCACCGCACGCAACTCCCAGAATAGCTTCAGAAGGGCCACGGTTTCACGTGGAAGGCCGGGAGCAGAATGAAGGGGAAGAGGGTGGCTAGACCCTACACCGCTGTGGAAGGAAAAGGGGAGCGGTAAGATGGACACGGCGGGCGACAGGGAGGGTGACTGGGCCCCTGCCGGGGCTCAATGGGTGTTTAGAGCGCACCATGCAAGGCAGAGGCGGCGAGGGGCTCAGGAAATAGCAGCAGGCTCAGAGGTGAGCTGAAGGACATCCGCGGGGAGAAAAGAGTCCAGAGCGGCCCCGGTCCCTCGCTTCAGTCTCAGGAGACGGCGCTGGCATGCAGCAACAGAGGAAGCAAGGGACCGGGTTTGGAGGGAATTACCAAGGCTGAATTCAAGGTGCTTTGGGGACCACTGGAGACAAAGCCACAAAGCCAGCTAAAAGCAAGGGAATGGATTCAGGACCAGAAACGCAGTGCTGAAATTTGGGGTTACGGGAGCTGTTGAGTCAGGTAGGACAAATGACATAAGAAAGGGTGAGAGATGAGACTGTCAGGAAAAGCATCAGTTGGGATGCAGATAAAACAAAAAGTGAGAAAGACCAGGAGGAAACAGTCATGGACGGGGGGACGGGGGGACTGACCTCAGCAGGCTGGGCACAGGGATGCAGAGGCAGAGGGAACCCAGGGGAGGAAGGACTGGTTCTGTGTCGTCTGGACAAGGAAGGGAAAGAGGAGCATATTGCTGAGACCTGGGCTGAACCTGCGGGGACCTCCATGTGCAGGATCCCCGGGGACCTGTCAGACATGCAGGCCTGGCCCAGCGCTGCAGAGAAGGGTCTAGGAGACCTGGGGGGCAGGGAGTGGGCACTGTAGCCAGAGCTCTCCAAGACAGTCACATCCATGGACATGACTTAGGAGCCACCGGTCAAGTTCAACAGTCCCAAGAGACAGGATACTCGCTGCATCATCCAGAAGACCATCGAGAACCAGCCTCTGGTTAAAGGAGAGACAGCCCCTCCAGGCCCGAGAAGATGTAGACACAAACTCCAGATGAGAGAAGGGAGCTTGTGAGGTGGCGGGAGCTTAACGGACATATGGTGGTCCTCTCACAGCACACACTGGTTCTGAGCCATCACGTTACATGCCTTAAACTCAGGCGTATGGTGGTTTGTATCGATGATGTCTCAATGCTGAAGGAAAAAAAAGATAAAAATCTTGAACATAAAAATTACTTTGTGGCTCACTTAGCGGAGCACAGTTTGGTCCGCCACCTGCAGCCAAGCGCAGTCCATGTGCATCCCACAGACTGGGGTTCACATCTCAGGGCTGGGAGGACAGCCAGGATGAGCAACTAAAACAAAACATAAATAAAAGTGCTTCTTCCTCCTCCCTCTGCCTGCCCGCTTGCCTCCACACCTTCATTCCTGCCTGCACCTTCCCTTTAAAAACATCCACACATCGTTTAGCGCGCGATTTCCCCAGGCTCTCCTCACCGTTTCGTCACTGAGCATAACCGCACTGCTGGAGCAGATTCCCTTGAACGGTCACCAGCCCGCGCCGTACAAACGTGCGGCTGCGTGCTCACGCTCACGGGTCCTCACTGTGTGTCCCTCGTGCTCTCAGAAAGGAGCCGTGGGAGCACAGCCGCGTCCCTGCGCTGAGAGCCATCTGCCCCCTTGTGCCTGGAAGTCTGTACAGCTGGTTTAAACACTTCCACGCGGCATCAGACAAGTACCTGCGTCGTGCATCTTCGTTCCCTGCTGGTATAGTCTGGCTGGCAGAAGGGCCACTGATAAATCTGGGTTTCTTTTATAAATCACCTGTGGCCATTCTGACCAGAAGACACAAAAGTTTTTTCTTTAATTTTCAAGTGAGCAGTTTTATTAGAAGGTATCTCTGTGCTGGTCCCTCTGTGTTCTCAGGTACACAGTGGGTTCATTCAGCAGTTCCAGGGACCTTTTTCTTTTTTTAATATCAGGCAAGTCGTGTTAAGTCAGAGTTTCACCGTCATTGTTCCCGCCCTGGTCCTACTTCGGTGTCCCCACAGCAAATGCTCTCTGGATGAGAGATGTTTACACACGTGCAACAGATCTTCTCGGGCTGTCTCCTCTATGTGTACTTTCTCTTTCATCATTTTTGTCACTTTGTTCTTTTGATTTAACTTCCCTTTTTAATCTTCTGCTTCTCTTTGTGTATTCTTTTTAGGGTATATCCATACATTGGAAACTGTTAGGGAAAAAAATGTTTCTTGTATTTCTAATTCTGTCCTGAGTTTATCCATCTCATTTCTGAGTTTTTCCAGTAGAGCTGTTACTTTTTTGTATCATCACTGATATCTTTCAGCTTATGTCCAAGCACTTACACTTTCCATCAGTCCATCCGGCACTCCCTGGGGGCTGAAGGCCACGGTCCGCGTTTGCCCTCCGTCACTGCATATGCTGGGGGGCGGCCCTGACCCAGTCGTGCCGCATCCTTCACGCCTGCAGACACGTGTGCGGCTCGGCCCTGACGCACAGAGCTTGTCTTCCGCCCCTGCTGCAGCCCGGCTCCTCCCTCAGCTCCACCTACGTCCTCCGGCCCCGGCCCTGCTCCCAGGTGTGTGGAGCCCTCCGCCGGCTCTCAGTCTGGCTCGAAGACTCCGGGGGCTCGTCGCTCTCCTGCTGTCACTGGACTGCTTGCTGCACAGACCACGCAGGCCCAGCAGCACTGGGGCCACCTACGTTCACATCCACGGGGACGTGGGGGCACTGGCACATTACGCTGTCCGGTTTCCTCTATCCTACGGGATAATTCCAGAGAGCCAAGCTATGCGAGACCACGGCCACCCGCCCAGTCTCTAATCCTGGTATCCAAGCGCTCAGATCTCTAGGGATTCTAAGCGCCGCAGGGAAGGGCGTGCCATCGCCAAGGGAAAGCCGACTCCTACTCGGGGCTCCCGTGTAAGGATCTCCCAAGGATCTGAAGGAAAGGTGCAGAACTTGCCTTCTGAGATTCCACTTAAAGTCTACACCTGACAGAGCAAAACGATCTTTCCCTGACTTTATTTGGAAAACTATCAAGCCTACAGAAAAGTGACAGGACTAGACAGGAGCGCCAGTAAAACCGCTGTCGGCCGCCCGTTTTCAGTAGCTTGACGTGTTGTGGATTTGTCACCTGTTCACCTCCAACAGCTTTTCTCCAGAACCGCAGCAGAGTGGGTGCGGTCACGCTGCGCCCCCCGCCACTTGAGCGAGTATGTCCCGAGAGCAAGAACGTTCTGCTGCCCTCTCGATTTCAACATCACACTCGAGAAGCGCGTCATTCACAGTGTCGTCTAATACATCACATATACTCAGCTTCTCCAATCATTCCAGAAGTGTCTCTGGGGCCTTTCCAAATCTGAGACAAGAGTAAGCATCGCATGAAGCATTTATGTCTTGTCTCTCCAACCCCTTCCCTAGAGCGGTCCTCTCTAGCTTCTGAAAATGGAAATCACTTTGCACAATCAACTGCTCTATGGAGTTGGGAAGACTCAAGAGAAACAAGACCCCAAATGCGCCACAGCTGCAGAGCGCGGTGGACACGCACCCCGGACGGGGCCCTGGTCAGCACGACAGCTGGCTCTATCGCGGCGAGCCGTGAAGGCCGCACTGTTTCAGTAACCACAGTGTGAGCCCGAGCCGGACAGTCGGGCCCACGAGAGGCCCACAGTGGAGGTTTCTGAATCCAGCGACCAAGCTCAGGAAGGGTCCCCTGGAGGGCGGTCCACCCTGTCCCGCGAGACTGGCCCTGCCTGCGGACATGAAGCTTCCGGATCCCGCGCTCCACGCCCTGCTATGTAAACACCAGCCAGAGCTGCTGTGAGCCACGCGGTCCGAGGGCGTCTGATCACTAACGACCACGCGTCTTCGTGTGTGTGCTGTCCCCACCTGCCTGGAAACAGACCTGCCATGCCTTCCCAAACACCTGCTAACTAAATTCTAATCCTTGATTCGGTTTTATTTTAAAAGACAGGTACTCCCCCGCCTACAAAATCCTAAACTGCAATCTACTCTCAGCGTCGGGCCAAGACCGGGCCCAGAGCTCGGGCCCAGAAGGCAGACACCCAGCAACATGACACAGCACGTCACTCAACACAGCGGCTCACAGTCCCCAGACACAGGACAGCTCAGGTGGCACGGGAGCCTCCCGGCTGCTTCTCGGGGCTGTTTCTTGGGGATCACGTGCCACAGAGGGGCAGTGGCAGAGGCCACGGGCCCTCCCGTCTCTGCTCAAGGCCATCCCTCCCAGCTGGACTGTCCAAGCCACAGCACGGCCCGGGGCCGCGAGCCGGGAACCACAGCTCCTGCTGGATGTGCTTCAGGGCCGGCAGGCAGCCGTGCTGTGCTGCCCTCTCTCTCCACTGGCGGAAACGCAGCCCAGAGGTGGAAGGCAGCTTACAGGTGGGAAAAGAGCCCATGTCGTCTGACAACTTTGAGAGTCCTATTTCACGTGTTCAGTATAACAGCACACTTGCCTTCCAGTCTCATTAACAGTATAAGATGCTTTACCCAGTCACAGTGCTGTCCAAGGGGTCTCACGACGTAATTTAAACACCATGGCGAGTACAAGAACCAAGTGCAGGATGGGTGTTCAGACTGCCTCACGAAATTTATAGACTGAAATCCAGTTCCCACTCTGATGGATAGAAGGTGGGCTCTGAGAGGCGCTGAAGCCAGAGTCCCCCACCCTGATGGAGTGGGAGGAGCCTGAGAGGTGCTAGAGCCGGAGCCCCCCACCCCGATGGAGTGGGAGGAGCCTGAAAGGAGCTGGAGTCCCCCACCCTGATGGAGTGGGAGGAGCCTGAGGTGCTAGAGCTGG
>RJWH01010176.1:0-18202 GCA_004363575.1 Solenodon paradoxus
CACCTTAAAAATGTGAAATATATAACATCAAGGGAGATATAAGAGAGTTGACCAACTATTTATTTATGGATTATATAAGAATCCATAAATGACCTGAATCCATACATCAAATAAACTCTTTCAAGAAAATAAAAATTATAAATTTCGACTGGGAAATGATGTCTCTACACAGAACAATTAGTCACTTATCTTCTATTTTCTTCTTGGTAGTCAGTTTGACCACATGAAACTGGGCAATGATATTGGACTCTAAAATTTTCTTCTTATGGGGTTTGCAGATGAACTAGAAATACAGGCCTCCATAGTTAGGATTTCCCTCTCCATATACATAATCACTCTCCTGGGAAACCTACTAATCATCCTGGCCATCATCTCAGACCCACATCTCTACACAGCCATGTACTTCTTCCTCTCCAAACTTTCCTTTGCAGATATCTGTTTCACCTCCACCACCATCCCTAAGATGCTGCAGAACATCTGGGAAAAGAGCAAAGTCACCTATACTGGATGAATCACACAGATGTACTATTTTCTTCTCTTTGGAGGATTTGATGACTTCCTCCTGATTGTGATGGCCTTTGACCACTTTGTGACCTCTGTCAACCACTGCACTACACAGTCATCATGAACTCCTGGCTCTGTGGACTGTTGGTTCTGGTGTTCTGGGTAATTAGTGCTCTGCATTCCTTGTTACGAAGCCTGATGGTGTTGAGGTTGTCCTTCTGCACAGACATGCAAATCTCACACTTTTTCTGTGAACTCAATCAGGTGGTTCACCTCTCCTGTTCTGACACTTTTCTCAATGACTTGGTGATAAATATTTTTGCTGTTTTTCCGGGTGGTGGTCCCCTGGATGGTATCCTTTGCTCATGCTATAAGATAGTTTATTCCACATATGGAATGTCATCTGCTAGGGGTAATAATAAAGCATTTCCCATCTGTACATCTCACTTCTCAGTCATTTCCTTCTTCTATTGCACAAGATTAGGACTGTATCTTAGCTTTGCTGCTTCCCACAACTCACGCTCAACTGCAAGAGCCTCAGTGCTGTACACAGTGATTATACCCATGCTGAACACCTTCATCTAAAATTTCAGGAACAATGATATAAAGGGAGCTCTGAAAAGACTCTTTGGAAAGGATGTCTTTAAAGTGCCAATTGCCCTAATGATGAACAAATGGCAAAGAAAAAGATTAAAGCCAAATGTTGCAGTCTCCGAATCAACTATGAGAACATATCTTTCTATTTATTTCCTATAATTTATATTTATTTGGTTTATAAATCTCTGTACAATTATGCAATTCATACCATTAGGTTCTGTGATGACTGATATTCAAGAGTTTTCCTCTTTGACATTTCAACTCAGTCAATGTTATCCCCCTACTTGGATTGGAAATATTTGGACATTCACATTTATGTCAAGGGATTACATGGATCTCCAAATACTAACTTCTCAATGAAGTCATTATTTTGGATTTTTTCATTCTTTTTGACTCAAGTGTAGTCATGATTTCCACTGTTCTAATATAAAAACTCATTTTGACCTCACAACAATTTTTGTGGTTCATCATGCACATCCCACAACCTTTTGCTAACATTAAACTTACACTATATTTTAGGTCAGTTGCATCTCCATAAATTTTTATTCCCATAAGAATTAAAAATGGAAAAGAATATGAACTAAGTGTAGCTTAAATAAAGGATAAAAGTACTGGAGAAATATTTCTTAAAATGTTTATCAAAGGACTATATGATAAGAAAATTTTAAAACAGTAATTTCTTCCCTACATTCAAGGGTTTGTTTTTGAAATAAGCAAAATAAAAACGCAAAATAAGAATCATACTTTTCAAATGATGAATTTGCATCATTTGATCTTTGTATTTGAGGTATAGAAATATCTAAAATAAAAAATACAAAAGTAGGAAGTTTGTGGGCAGATTGATCAGGAAATAGCAGAATATGTTTTGGCATAGAATATAAACAGTTCTTGTAAGAGATGCAATCATATTCATCATAGACATAGTCAGCAAACGACAGCTTCAAGTCAAAATTAAATGATAATTAAGGCCTGCATATAAAAAATGGTCATTACATAGTCACATGATGAAATTATACAACTGTACTAAAATATTTGACCTACAATCACATCCAATAATGCTTTAGATTATGTGAAATAGGACTACCATTAACTGAGATATACTATGTGATGCTTTTAACATATATAAAATACCTCTGTGCAGTGTTATGACAAAAATAGTGACTGTCTGGGTGATGGGAGATGACACTGGTGACTGAGTATCTAAGGGGCTGGTTATGCAGAGATCATCATTTTGAAAGAAAAAATCATCAGGCACATATTTCATGTTGCCAGGAAAATTTCTTGTGGCAGGAAAGCCTTAACTCCTATATTCCAAGGTGACTCTCATAGTACTGAAGTCAGAATTCAAATGACAAAAGATGCTGCACTGATCCACTTAAACATTCAGGATAGATTTTAGAAATGTTTTAAATTTCAACATGAGGAACTCTTTTGTAACACAAAATTTCAGCAGTAGAAAGAAAACCATATCATTCTTCAATAAATTCTGATTCATTCTCCTCATTCTCTCTTTGTATCATTCTCAGGAAACTGTTTTCATTTTCTTACTAATACAATCTTCTTTTCAGAATCTTCACAATATCTTCAGGAGCACAATCCCCATATCATTTATGACACAGGGTCTCTTATTAGTGGTAGTTCTTCAAACAAGGTGGTGTTAACCAGGTGTTCCCTAAATTTGAATGACAGGTTTATCTTCACACATTCCATATGCCTCTTTCATTTTCTTCGATCACCTCTAAAAATATGACAAGCCATATCATTTTGGCTTATAGTCTTCCAAAATATTGTCTGAAACATACTATTCAATGATATAAGATGTTGGTACATTAAATAAAGTGATCATTGTTGAACAAAGAGGAGTTCATCATACTTAGAAGAATAAAACACAAATTTATCATGACTTTTATACTGAGTAAAATCCCTCCTCTTATTGAAAATTGCAGATAAAATAAATTTTTGGTTCAGAAAATGTAGGAAGACCATATAATACTCTACCACAGGAACACATCTTTGTTGATCACGATGTAACCCAGACACCTACACCATCAGCATCAATAGTTCAGAGGCGGTAGGGGTAGGTTGGGGGGGGGATTTAAAATGCAGATCCTTTAACTGGTGACCTACTGATTCACAATTGGATTAGCAGTATAAAATGAAATTCTTTGAGTCATTTTTGTAGCGAAATGAAGTTGGAGAAATGCTGGTTAGAAAGTGACTTTTCTTACCTTATGCTATTGACATTTGTAGTTGATAAATTATTTGAATCAGCTGCTATCATATATGTTGTGTGTATTTAACACAATTCCTTCTGAAGTTGCCAAGTAGATCCCCAGTGGTCAAAATGTTTTTTCTGGTTGAGAAACACATTCAGATTCAGACAGACAGAAAAAAAATCAGTACTCCACCCAAAATCAATTTATATTTTTGCAGTAACATTAAATTCCTCTTAATCTCATTCTTCAAAAGGAGTACATAATAATACTACCTCAATCAAAACCCATTTAAAATTGAAATCTGAAAATATTATACTGTGTAAACAAGGAATCTAAATAAATCAAAATGTATCTCATTATAACAAGTCACAAAAAGCAGGAAATATTTAACAAGCTTTATTTAACTTGTGATATAAAGAAATTCTTATTTATTTTCCTGAAAGTGCAAGGAACACAAAAAGCGCACCCCCCAAATATTTTATTGTTAGAATAAAGTTGAGTCCCTTCTAAAAAGGGACAAATAATTCCCTATTATTTTAGGTGATGTATCCCACATCAGAAGTCAATAACTTGAGACTTAAGAGACTTACTCAAGACAGAATCCTCAAACTCTGACTTTGTAGAAAACTTTAATGAGGATTGAATAAGTTGGTGAGAGTTTAACTCTCTAGTACACATGATACTTCAAAGAGAAGGAATCATAAAAATTCAACATGCCTCGAGTTTGAAGCCGCAGTGATTCCATTACTGCCTCGCTTTTCTCCTACGGAAAGACCACAGGCAGTCTCTTTAACCTCTAGCAGTTCAAATTTAGGCAGAGTAGGGCATTGTTAGCCTGGGTCACATGGAGCAGGCATGGGGTTTCTATGACTACTGTGATGAACTCTTGACTAGAAAAGGTCCAGAGGGAAAATACTGGAAGTAGAAAGACTAGGGGCATACAGGTGCTGCGCACTACGCTACACACTGGGAACATGGGCTGCCTGGGAATCAGAATCCAGTGGCTAAGACCTTGAAAGAGCAGCCTGTGGAAAGAACTTGTCCCTGATGGTTTCGTGAGTATAAGGGACCAAATTCATACAGCAGGATCAATACACATAGGCCCAGTCAACAGAGTTCTACTAGCAAAACAAGCCTACCTTTCCACCTAATCAAACTGCAAAACTACACACTCCAAGATGACCATTATACCCCTATCTAATGCCACGCACACCCAGCAGACATCTTCACTCCCTGACACAGCAAAACACTATGGAAGCCTGTAAGGGTCAAAAATACAAAATAAAACAAAAATACAGTGGCCTGTAAAGTAAAAAAAGTAAAAGTCAAAGTAAAAAAAAGCTAACAGTAGATCAAGATCCCTTATATTGGGGGAAAAATACAACACACTCTAAAACCTCAGGAAATGGAATCACAACAAAATGACAGTACACCAGAAATTAACTTTGCAAGCACAGAAGTTTAGCTGTTTTTAGGTATAATGAATTCAAGTCTGAAATCATAAAGAAATTCAGAATATTAAAAGAGAATTCAGATAAACAAAACAAAGAGGTTAAACAAATAACTAAACACCAAAAGTCTGAGGTTTCTGAGTTTCAACCTGAGAAACAGAAACACGTGATTTTGAAGAGATAATTCATTAAACTAAGAATAATATAGAAAACTATGGAACTAGAATAACCCAAATGGAGGAAAGAATTAGTGATATATAAGATAGAAATGCAGAAGGCAACCAAGAAGAAACAGAAATTAAATGCAAAAAAAAATTGAAGATATTAAGAGAAATATCTGACATCACAGGAAAGGCAACCTTAGAATAATGGTTATCCCAGAAGGCAAAGAGAAAAAAGGAAGGAACACAGAGCATAGTCAAGGAAATAAAGGCTGAGAACATCCCAAACATAGAACAAGCAATGAAAATACAAGTCAATGAAGCAAACAGTACAAACAACTATATAAATCCTAAATAAACTATACCAAGACACATAATTGTGAAACTATCAAAAATCCAAGACAAAGAAAGATGTCTAAAGGTAACAAGGGGAAAAACTTGATAACACATATAGGCACTCCTATCAGTCTAACCTCAACTTATCAACAGAAACTCTACAGGATAGAAGAGAATTGAATGATTTCTTCAAAATACTGCATGATAACAAAGCCAGCCAAGAATACTATACCTTGCAAAATCTTTCACATTTGTGGGAAAATTAAGATTTTTCCTAATAAGCAAGAATTGAGCTTACCACCATGAAACCTCCTCAATAAGAAAAGTTAAAAGGCTCTACTAGTTAAACGAAAGAGGAAAAAGTTTGCAAAAATATAACAAAGAAAGCAACATAACCAGAAAACAAAAATCAAAATGCAGTAGCAAGCTCTCAAATGTCAATAATTACTGTTAATGTAAATGGGCTGAACTTGCCAATCAAAAGGTATGGAACTGCGAAACGGATTAAGAAACACAATCCAATTCTTTGATGTCAGCAAGAAACTCACCTTAGGTCGAGAGATAAAGGCTTAAAGTGGTTGTATATAAAATCATACTCTAATCTAATGGTGAACTAAAAGACAGAAATGTCTATATTCATATCAGAAAAGAAAGCAAAAAAGATAAAAATGGACATTATATAATGAAAAGGGATCAATACAACAAAAGACATAACACTTATTAATATTTATGCACCCAATAAAGTTGCACATAAAGATATCAAGCAAATAGTAACAGATCTAAATAGAGATAGTAACAGCAACATGACAATAATATGGGACTTCAATACTTCTCTTTGAGTAAAAGACAGATCAACAAGACAGAAAATCAATAAAGAAACAAGATCCAAATCGCGATATTGACAGCAACCAGAAAATTTAGATTTCAATGCTCCTCTTTCAGTAAAAGACAGATCATGCAGATAGAGAATCAATCAATAAATAATATCTTTAAATGATAAAATAGAAGAACTGGACCTAACAGACAAATAGAGAGTACTTCACTCAAAAACTATTGACTAGACATCTTCTCAAGAACCCTTGAAACATTCTAAAGGATAGACCGTGTGTTGGGAGACAAGCGTCAGTAAATTTTCAAAGATCTAAATCATACCTAGCATCATTTAAGATCACATTGGCATCAAACTAGAGATCAAGGAAAAGGAGAGAGGAAAATCACAAAAAAAACTGGACAATAAACAGCATATTGTTGAGCAACAAATGGGTAAAAAAGGAAATTAAGGAAGAAATTTAAAATATATGGAATCAAGTGAAAATGAGGACATAATGTATCAGAATCTATGGGATGAAGCAAAAGCAGTACTAAGAGGGAAATATATAGTGATTCAATCCTACCTCATAAAACAAGAAGAATCACAAAGAAAAAACCTAAGCCATCACTAAAGGAACTAGAAAAAGAAAAAAAAAACCAGAAGCCTAAATTCAACAGAAGGAGGAAATAAAAAGATCAGATCAGAAATCAAAGAATACAAATCAGAAATACTATGCAAAAATCAATTAATCTGAAAGTTGGTTTTACAAAGGAATAAAAATATAGGCCTGTAGCCAAATTTACAAAAAAGAGAAGAGAGAAAAAATAGAATTAGAAATGAAAAGGAATAATCACAACAGATTAAACCAGAAATAGAGAGTACTATAAAAGAATGCTATGTACAACTATATGACAACAAACAGAATAGCCAAGAAGAAATGGACACATTTCTGGAAAGGCACAATATTCCATAACTAAACAGAGAAAAATTAGAAACCATGAACAGATCAATCACAAGCAGGGAAATTGAAACAGTGATGAAATATCTTCCCCAAACAAAAGCCCTGGACCGGACGGTTTCACCAGCAAATTCTACAAAGCAATCAAATAAGAATTAATTGCAATCCTTAAACTGTTCAAAAAAATAGAAGAAGATGGAAAACTTCCAAAAACTTTTATGACACTGATAGTATGCTGCTACCAAAAACAGAGAAAGACTGCACCCAAAAAGAAAATTACAAACCAATATCCTTAATGAGTATTTACACAAAAAATTCTCAACACAATACCAGAAAACCAAATTCAACAGCATATAGAATTGATCATATACTATGATCAAGTGGGATTAATTCTAGGGATACAGGGATGGCTCGACATATGCAAATCAATAAATGTGACACGCTACATCAATAAAAAGGACAAAAACCACATGATCTTATCAAAAGATGCAGAAAAAGCATTTGACAAGATTCAACACCCTTTTATGTTAAAATACACTCCCAAAATAGATATAGAAGGAATGTACTTCATCATAATTAAGGCTACATATGACAATCCCACAGCCAACATTGTACTCATCAGAGAAAAAATGAAAACATTTCCTCTAAGATCAGGGACAAGAAAAGGATGTCCATTCTCACCACTGATATTCCTTATTATACTGGAGATCCAGGCCAATGCAATTAGACAAGAAAAAGATATAAAATATATCAGAATAGGAAAGGAAGAAGTGAAGCTACCACTTTTTGCAGATGACATCATCATATACATAGAGAACCTGAAAAACTCAAGTTAAAAGCTACTGGAAATAATAAATACAGTAAAATGGCAGGCTACAAAATTAATATTAAAAATCTGTTGTATTTTTCTCTGTGCCAACAATGAAAACACAGGAAGAGAACTGAAGAAAATAATATCATTTACGATTGCACCTCAAAAATGAAATGCCTTGGAATAAAACTAACCAAAGAGGATAAAGACCTATACTATGAGAACTATAGGTCATTGTGAAAAGAAGTAGAAGATGACCAAAGACATGCAAAGATATTCCATGATCATGGGTCGGAAGAATCAACATAATAAAAATAACCATACTGCCCAATGCAATACATAGATTCAATACTATCTCCATTAAAATTCCAAAGACTTTTTTCACAGACATAGGACATAAAATAATGAAATTTATTTGGAACAACAAACAACCCAGGGTAGCTAAAAAATCTTAGAGCTAAAAATATAAACTGAAAGATTCATGCTTCCTGACTTTAAACACTGCTACAAAGCACAAGAATCAAAACAGTATGGTACTGGTATAAAAATAGAAAAACAGATCAATGGAACAGAATTGAAAGTCCAGAAATAAATTCACAAATATGTGGACACTTAATTTTATCTAAGGAGCCAATAACTTACAGTGGGGCCAGGACAGCATCATTAATAAATTGAGAGAACTGGACAGTCACATGCAAAAGGTTGAAACTGGACCACTACTTAACACCATACACAAAAAATTAATTCAAAATGGGTTAAAGACCTAGATATAAGACCAAAAACCATCAAACGCATATAAAAGAATGGAGGCAGAACATTATTACACAAAGACTTAAGGTATATCTGTGGGATTGCATAAAATTGAAATATTTCTATTGAGCAAAAGCAAGTCACCTAAAAACAAAAGGCATACAACTAAGTGGGAAAAGCTATTTGCATCTCACACCTAGGGTAAAAGGCTAATATCTAAGATACACAAAGAACTCATAAAATTGGAAAATAAAAATACAAGCAACCCAATCAAAAAACGGGTTGGTGATCTTAATAGATACCTCTCCAAGGAAGATATACAAATGGACAACAGGATCATTAAAAGATGCTCTTCTTCCCTTGTCATTAGGGAAATGCAAAATAAAACAACAACGAGATGTCACCTCATGCCTGTAAGAATGGCTGTTATGCAAAAACTGGAAATAATAAGTGCTGAAGAGGATGTGGAGAAAAGGGAACTCCAATTCACTGTTGGTGGGAATGTAATGCAGTACAACCATTCTGGATAGCAGTATGGAGTGTCCTCAAAGAAGTGAGAATAGAAATTCCATATGATCCTGTTTTTCCCCTCCTGGGCATTTACCCTAAAGAAAAAAATCACTTATCTGAAGAGATATATTCACCCCCAATTTTATTGTAGCCAATACACATAGCTAAGAGCTGGAAACTACCTAAATGCCCATCAACATAGGAGTGGATAAAGAAGATATGGTACATACATACACAATAGAATATTATACAGTCATCAAATGGTACAGATCCTGCCTTTCACAACAACATAGAAGGATTTGAAGAGAATTATGCTTAGATAAACCAGGAGGACAGACATCGTATGACAGCACTCATATGATATGTAGAGAGAAAACAAATGAATGTCATAAAACAACACTAAAAATGAGGAGTTGAGAGAGGAAGAGAGCTAGAGAAAGAGAGAGAGGAAGAGAGAGATAGGGAACTACTCCAAATAACTATGGACTGAGTGATAAGAGACAAAGCGCAGATTAGGCGTAACAAATTGTTGGGGAGGGGTGTGGGAAATGGGATGAAGGGAATTAACTGTAATGGAAGAAGAAAAAAAGGGAAGAATATTCGTCAACCTACTACACTATCTGTAAATGTAAAAATAATACTATTCATAAAACAAATCATTGTCAAAATGCCATATATTTTCAATATTAATGAATAAATAATATCAACTCATATTTGACAGCATTATTTCCTAGGAACAGAAAGAGAAGGAAAAATTCCTTTCTGTCCAGACCAGTGTCCACAGGGAAATCAATTAATTAGAGGTAACAGTCCCAGGAGGGAGGGAAAGATGCATGCTAATGAGGAGACAAAAGAGTGTAAATACTCCTCTCTGCCTATCCTCAACTGCACGCTCCAGTCATGGAAAGGACAACAGTGTTACTTTTGCAGCCCTGATTCTGCCTCAGGGATGTCAATATTTTCCACTTTTCTGTTGCTTTGCCTGGGTTCAGAACTTCATTCTCCAACCTCGACTACCCAGGAGAAATTTGGACATTGATGTTGAGAGCTTTCTCTCAGATTCCCCACCCAGGATAGTCCAAGCCCAGGAAATGCAGGAAATGCTATAGGAGTTGGTCAGAGGGAATGGAGGTAAGAATACTGAACTGAGTTTACTGAGATAATATAAACTAGACAGAGCCATATCACTGAAGGTATTTGCTTGCTAGCTAATAAAATTTTTTAGTATACCAAAAGAGAAGTAAATGTAAAACTTGGCAATGCAAGGGTCAAGAATGACAATTCGGTTGTGGTCATGGAGCCCAGTTAGGAGGGAGATTGGAATTTCCTTCTAGAAAAAATTGACTTTCAGTAGAAAAAGTTTGCAAGTAATGGGGTAGAGAAATATTAATTTTGTTAACTAAGGAGGTAGAGGCAGTAATCAACAGAGTTCTTTTTAAAATTGAGTATATATTGAATATATATTCTAACTGAGGATAAATGATTAACCAATCATGATTGGCAACATTATTTTGCACCAGAAATAAGTGTGATATACTTTGCACATGTCACCTATTTCTTGATATTCAAGTTAAAAGGTATTTTTTTAAGAAAGGAAAAAGAGCATGTTCATGAACTTACTTTGCCATGATTATATATGTATGGATTAGTAAGTCAGTTAATGGCTATATTGAAAATATTCTTTGCTTCTGTATACTGAGTTTTTCATGCTACTTCTGATTTTATTGTATTCATTCAACAAAGAACTGAAATTTTTATGTGAGTATGAATATTTGTTCATAATGTATAATTTATAAAGTGTGTACTAAAATGCACAAGTCATATTATCGTATTATACATTACTCTAAAACAATTGTTTTGATTTCTGATAACTGAACTACAAAAGCTCTCACTTAATTGAAAATAAGCTTTTTTCAGATACTTGGTGTTATAAATGATACAGTACACATATTTACAAGTTCTGTCCACATCTCTGTTATTCCTGCTCATTTTGTTCTGCTGTGGTTGCTAGACAGTGCATCAACTGAAGACATCATTTTGAACGCATTCTTCATTAATTTAGACTCACAGTTGCCTGTCACTCTATGCACATATTTTGAATCCATATTCCATGTATTAAAAATACAATTTAGAGTGTGGCCTGTTGGCCTAGCAGTTTAGTCGACTAGATGAGTCCGCATACATCCCAAGGTCTCTGGTTCAATATCCAGGGCCAGGGAGACAATCAAGATGAACAACTAAATAAAATAAAATGCTTTTTTCTCCTCACATTTTCTTGCTGTCTGCCTATCCTTCATTTGTGCCTGCGCCTTTCCTTTTAAAAATTATTATAACATAGATACGGCATCCTCCTCACATTTTATAAGATATTTTGACTTATTCTACTATGTTCAATCTTTGTTAGTGATATATAGAATTAATAACAAAATACCACCATCATTAAATTATGACTAAGGAATATCATTTCTTTCACTGTACTTCTTTTCAATTGCAGTCTTTTTGTGATAAGTCATTTCAAACTGACTCAGTTAAATGTTTTCTTTCTATGTGATATATACAAACATCCTCACACTTTACGCAAGGTTTTCTCCACTCTTTCGCTATGCCTTTTGTTGACATTGCTACGTGCTTAAGATACGGAAATGAAGATCATGTGTGACTTCATATCACATCCACAACCAGACTACTAGTGCTCTCAAACTTTAAATTCAATGTTTAAAAGGATATATATGAGCATACAGGGTACCATATAATTTGGGCACTAATCATTTTACCCAATATTTTTCCATCCCTGTTTATTCAAAAGTACCTTACAGACATCTCTCTAATCACCAAGCAAAAACATGCCTTCATCGGTCAGTACTGCATACATTTCATGGTGTGATGTGCCTTTTATAATAATGGTGGTATTTCATTTTCTTTTTCACTAAGTTATTAGAATATCCAAACTTCAAGTTTTGGGAACATACTTATGACTGAATTTCCAACAAAGGAGTTGTGTCCCCAGGGTATTTAGAGCAATATTCTGACACACTTCAGGTAACCACACAAGGGAGGCTGGATGGACCCCAGGATGCTCTAAAAATCCTCCATGAAGGGACAGATCCACCTCTCAGAATAAAGGTCAATAGTGTGGAGACCCCAAGTCATTGTTATAGAATACACACACACAGACACACACACACACATATATATGTAGACAGAGACATAGATATTGATATATAAGCATGTCTGTCTTCAGGTTGTGTCCACAAAGTTTTAACAGTTCACAGTTCTGAGCTTAGAGTGTCCTTTTATCCTCTTTAAAATTCCAACCTCATCAACCCTACCATCTACATTTCTACACAGTCTGGAGGAAGAAAATTCTTGTTATTTTTTAAATTAATGCTCAGTTTGAAAAAGAATTCTGTGTATTCTCGTTTCCTATTAATACTACAAGTTCATGTATTATATGCCTATTTTTCTATAATTGGCAGCATTTGAAATGATTTTTACAGATTCTTGTTTCTCAATTGAGTTTTGGTTGGATATTTTATTTGTGAATTGCTTTCAAGTTTATATTGGTAAATATGTCTACCATCTTGCTTCTAATTTTCTTACCTTAATTAGGATGTTGATGATCACCTAAAGATTTCAGGTGTTTATTTTCATACGTTCACCAAAAATCTACTTTAACATGAGTTATCACATTCCATGAGTTTTAATAGATATGCATAGATTGAGGTTCAAACACAATATCTTAAAAATCATATAGCAATGTAAAGAAATGGAATAATTTTAGATAATTGAAAGTTTTAAATAAAAATAGAAAAATAAAATGTATGAAATAGATTCACTTCATTTCCTTCCAGAGAATTATTAATATCAGCTTTTATAAAACATTTTCCAAATAGATTGAAAGAAAACTTTCTCAGATGTTAAATATTCATAAATATTGATTTAATTGCTTATTCATTCTCCCAAAAATTTTTGCATTATCTGTACTACATGAGAAAGTTCTACGTACATTTGTTTTGTATTGTCTTATGTCAAGGTCCTTGCTGATTTGCAATCTGTGTTGATATTGTTCAACTCATCTTGAAATTTTCTGATTTACTTTTGATGCTCCATCGAATGTATACTGCTGTATAAGATTATTTTAAGTTATTTCCTTTACTGTCATGAATTTTATTCAGGAACTTCTCATTTTCCTAATTTTTTTTGCAAGTGCACTTACAATCTCATACCTTTGTCAAAAAAAAAGGTGAGCAATGCAGGTGAAGTTCTTACATTATAATGTTGAGGTCATAATTCACTGAAACAATTGTAGGTATGGCATTATGGCCTCTAAAAAACTGAAGAAGCTTTTTCAGTGTAAATGTTTTGCATTGTCATGAGGTGAGCATGATCATGATCTGGGGTGAAAACTGTATGTGAAAATGAAATCAAACCAGGACTAGAGTGTGCCCAGTAGATTGGTCAAAAGTAAAACTAAATTAAGATGTCACTCTAAAGACCAAAATAGCAAAAAAAGGTCACATAAGAAAGATGAGACAGTCTTCTCTCTCCAATATAGAATATTTTTAAAAATTCATGGAATAGACACTGGAAAAAAATCTAGTGCTTTATAAAATGTGAAATTTTTCATTTTATTTACTCTTATTGGTTTATTGGTTTATTTCTTTTGCCCATGTTTTTCTTAATCATTCAACCAGCTGGGCTGTGCACTGAAAAATAACACGTTGTGTCCTGAGGCCAAAGTTATTTTACTCCATTATCATGTTTGATAAACAGCAAGACAAAATAATCAGTCAAATGTCTCCAAAAGCAAGGGTACTTTAACTTTTAAGTGCCTTGGGTCATCTTAGGGAGCCCCAGAACTACTACATCCTTTTGACTTTCATCCTGGTTCTCTCCTCTCCTCTCTCTCTCTCTCTCCCTCTCTCTCTCCTTTTCTCGCTTCAAAAACCTTTTAATTTTCCTTTAAAGACACGCAAAATAATAAATAACCATCAGTGTGGATCCCCAAGTCAATGGTACCTAGGAAAGCTTCCAAACTGGAGTTCCCAGTACCAATTGCTCTTCCTTAAAGGAAATAATTTGTTAATTTTGAGCAGTTAGCATGTGTGTGTATGTGTGTGTGTGTGTGAGAGAGAGAGAGAGAGACAGAAAGAGAGAGAGAGAGAGAGAGAGAGAGAGAGAGAGAGAGAGAGAGAGAAGGACACAGAGATTGGGAGGGATGCACAGAGTGTTTATTTTTGATAGTGCAAGTCTTAGGCAGGGAATACACAGCTTACATCTTCCAGGTGACTTTCACATTGCTGAGGCCAGAATTTAATCAACAGACATTACCGGAATGATCATTAAACATTCAGGATGCCTTTGTAACAATTTTATAAAACTCTACTTGAAGGAACATTATAAAGCAAAATTTTAGCAGCAGAAACAGAACTATTTCATTCTTCAACAAATTCTCACATGCTCTCCTCACTCTTTATTTCATTCTCAATCGATTTCCATTCTTAAACTAAAATAATCGCATCTCTCAGACCCTTCACACTGGCTGTTCCCTTGGCAGGAACACATTTTCCCAGATACAGTCTTTATATAGGAATAATTTGCATATGATTTTCTTCAAACAGCATGATGTAGCCAGGTCTTCCTTAAACACACATTCAAAAGCAATAATATCTTCAATAATCCATATGTCTCCCTTCATTTTATTCTCTCACCAAAGTTCGATGTGATATAATTTTTGTTTACATTCTTTCAACATCATTAGAAATAGGAGCAATATATTTTCCAAATGCTCAAAGTATTTAACATGTGAAATGCATAACATCAAAGGAAGAAACAAGGATTAGAAAGTTTCCTAATTAAATGTTAAATAGGATTCTCTAAATGAATTGAATCCATACTGTAACCTCTCTAATTTACTTATTTATTGAAAAAAATTATAACGTTTCCACTAAGGAATGATGTCTGTGTCTAGGACAATAAGTCACCATTTCTTTCCTTCTCTTCTTGGCAGTACCACCACCCATAGAACCAGGCAATGTCATAGAAATTTCATAATTTGTTCTTATGGGGTTGACAGATGAAACAGAAATGCAATCCCTCATATTTGGGATTTTCCATGTACATAATCACTCTCTTGAGAAACCGGCTCATCATCCCAGCCGTCATCTCTGATTCCCATCTCCACACACCCATGTACTTCTTCCGGTCCAACCTGGCCTTTGTAGACATCTGTATTACTTCCACCACCATGCCTAGATACTGCAGAACATCTGGAAAGAGAGTACAGTCACCACCTATACAGAATGCATCACACAGATGTACTTTTTTATTCTCTGGAGGATGGATGACTTTCTCCTGACTGTGATGGCCTATGGCCACTTCGTGACTATCAGTCACCCACTGCACTACACAGTCATTATGAAGCCCCAGCTCTGTGGACTGTTGGTTCTGGGGTCCTGGGTTGTAAGTGCTCTACATTCTTTGTTACAAAGCTTCATGGTGTTGAGCTTGTCTTTCTGCACAGACATACAAATCCCACACATTTTCTGTGAACTCCATCATTTGGTCCAACTCGCATGTTCTGACACTTTTCTCAATGACTTGGTGACATATTTTGTTGCTGTCTTTCTAGGTGGTGGTCCCCTAGCTGGTATCATTTTCTCCTACTCTAAGATAATTTCTTTCATATGGGGAATCTCATCTGCTCGGGGAAAATAGAAAGCTATTTCTACCGCTGCATCTCACCGCTCAGTTGTCTCATTATATAGCACAACCTTAGGAGTTTATCTTATCTCTGCTGGTTCCCACAGCTAACACTCAATTGAAATAGCCTCAGTGATGCACTCGGTGGTCACGCCCATGCTGAACTCCTTCATCTACAGTCTCAGGAGCAAAGACATAAAGGGGGCTCTGAAAAGACTGTTTGGGAAGGATGCTATAGAAGTGCCGATTGCCCTAATGCTGAACAAATACCAGGAAGAACAAGACTAAAGTCTGAGCCAAATGTTGCAATCTTTAAATCAACTATGAGGATGTTCCTCTTCTATTTGTTTCCTGTAATTTATGCTTATTTGATTTCTATATCTGTACATTTATGCAATTTATACCATTAAGTTCTGTGATAACTGATATTCAAGTGTTTTCCCCTTTGTCGCTTAAATTCAATGATATCCCCAAACACAGATCTGAAATATTTGGCATTCCCCTTTATGTTAAGGATCTACAGCATCTCCATAAATTCCTTCTCTAATGAATTCATAATTTTGGATTTTTTCATGCTTTTAGACTCAAGTGCAGTCATGACTTTCACTGCTCCAGTGTAAAACTCATCTTGACACCACAGCGATGTATGTAGTTCATCATGCTTATACACATCCATACATCCTTTAGATCACATTAAACTTTCACCATGTTTTGTCTGTTGTATCTCCATAATTTTCAATCCCATAAGAATCAAAAAAAGAAATAAGCATGAAATAGGTTTAGCTAAAATAAAGGATAAAAATAATGGAGAAGTATTTTTGATAGTTTATCAAAGGACTACATGATGAGAAAAGTTGAACACAGTCATTTATTCCCCAGAAGCAGGGGTTCGCTTTTGAAATAAGCAAAGTAAAAGCACAAAACAGAAGTCATGGTCTTAAGATGTGCAATATATATCATTTGATCTTTATATTTGCAGTATGGAAATATCATAACCAAATACAAAAGTAGGAAGTGGTGGGCATATTGATCAGGAATCATGAGCATATACATTAGCACAGAATGCAAGCAGTATTCTTGTAAAAATTCTATCATATTCATTCACCTTATACATATCCAGTATATGACAACATCTTCAAGTCAAACATTGAATGAATAACTAAGCCAAGGCATATAAAAATGATGTATACATAGAATGAGGTACAGGCACATATTGACTATTATACAATATACAAAAATATTTGATCCATTATCATGTCCAATAACTCTGAAGACTATGTGAAAAAAGACTGACATTAACTGAGATATAGTATGTGATGCTTTTAACATCCAGAAAGTGTCACTGTACAGTGTTATGGTCAAATTAGTGACTGAGTGATGGGAGAAAACACTGGTGACAGAATATCTAGGGGCCTGGCTATAAAGGGCCATTATTATGACAGAAAATTCATGAAGTACTTGTCTCTTGTTAATAGGGCAAGTTCTTGTGGCGGGAAAGCCTTAGCTCATATATTCCAAGGTGACTCTCACAGTATTGAAGTCGGAATTCCAATGACAGAATATACTGAACTGATTCACTTAAATATTCAATATAGATTTTAAACAATTTCATAAATTTCTACAAGGACTCTTTTGTAAATAAAATTTTATCAGTAGAGAACTATTTCATTCTTCAACAAATTCTGACACATTCTCCTCATTCTCTCTTTGTATCACTCTCATCAAGCTGGTTTTCTTTTCATAAACTAAAACAAGCACCTTTATTAGAATCTTCACACTGACAGTTCCATCTCTGGAAGTACAATTCCCAGATCATTAATGCACAGGGTTATAGAAAATGGAAAATTAGAATAGACTTAATATAACCAATGAACATAAGAAATAAACAAATGTCTACCAAATTAAACACCTAGGGCCAGATGACTTTACTAGTGAATTTTGCAAAACATGCAGAGAACTAATACATACCCTTTCAAACTCTTTTAAAAGTTAAAGCAACACATCTAAGTACTATCTAGGTGGCCTACATTATTCTGATACCAAAACCAGACAAGGACATGACAAAAAAAAATGTTAGAGCAATACTGTGATAAATATTAGATGCAAAAGTACTCAACAAAGTATCAGTCAGTTGAATTCTATGACACATTAAAATATTACCCATCATGCCCATGGAGGATTTATTCAAGGGATACAAAGATGGCTTAAAATATTGAATCTATTCATGTCTTATACCACATAAACAAAATAAAGAAAAATCATATAATCATATTATAGATGCAGAGATCCCATATTGTAATATTCAATCCATTTACAATAAAAAGACCTCTACATAAAAATGGGGCAGAATGAATATAATTCAGCACTAAAAAAGTGTCATATATGATAAATCCAC
>RJWH01010177.1:0-18201 GCA_004363575.1 Solenodon paradoxus
GTAAGATTAAGTTTACAATTGAATAATTTAAAGAACATCTAAAAAGGAGTTTTCTAAGGATAGGGCAGGGTGCAGTGTGCTAATCCAAGGCTAATACCACAGGGGTATTTTTCCCATCTGAGGCCTAAAGGGTCAGGAGAGGGTCTGGAGAAAAGCTAGCTCAGGACAGTCATTGGTGAGTTGCTGTGCTGTTTTGCTGAGGAGGCATCCAGTGCACAGCAGCCCAGCAGGGGAGGGTTTAGGGGGATAAATACTTCGACCCTGCTCTCCATTCTTTCAAGTCTTTATAAGTCTCTCTATTAACTGAAACCAACAGGAAGTCAGAGAGCAAGGAAGTGCATTGAGGGAGTCTATTTGCATTAATCACTCGACAGCAAGAATAAAGGTGGAGAATGAATTCAGAGGAGCAAATGGAACTTTTTCTTGCACACTGAATTTCAGTTTGCTGGGGCTATTTCATCAGGAGAATAATTGTGTCTACCTCATCGATTCACTGTGAGAATGACTTTGTGATGACATGTAAAATACTTAGAACAATGCCCAGCATAGATACAAGCTTTTAATACTCTTAATATGTCCTTGGATCCATAATCTACTCCAGCATCAGACTGTGAGCTCAAGTTCCCATTTTGTCTCATGGGTTTCCCCTTTGTGTTCCATGAGGGCCCTTTACAGAATGCCCTGCCTCCACCCCTGAATTAAAGAGCCTTTGCATCAAGGAAGGGGAGCAGCTGGAGACCGATTAGGATAGCAATTTCATGGAATATGATGGCATTAAGGAGAGAAAGAGTGTAAGGAAGGAAAGGTAATATGACAAATGGACCTGGTCTGGATCTTTCCTATCGGATCTTAATGAATGGGGAGAGGAGCTTGACCAGCTGTGGGACTGGAGATGAAGGTTGGGTGTAAGGAGGTTCTAGAAGATATTTCTCTAAAGGTGTGTACTCCAGAATTGCAGAGTCAAAGTCAAATTAATCAAAAGGCAGACAGATGGTTTATATAAATTCAAACCAGAAAAGTTGCAAGAATCATACAAGGAATACCGGTGTATCCTTGACCAGATCTGTTGTGTTTACATTTTGCCCCTGTTTATTTATTCTCTCTCTCTCTCTACCCCCCCCTCCCCCCCCTCTCCACACACACACACACACACACACACACACACACACACACACACACACACACACGTACACATTTATGTTTTTCACTTCATGTTAAACACTTTTGTCCACACATTAGAAAGTAAGTTGAGGCATTGTTTTTAAGTAGTTCAGTGTATATTTGCTAAGAAAAAGAATATCGTCTTTATTATCACAATCAAGAAATTTAATATTGATACAATACCTTTATCTATTTCCTATTCAAATTTTATCAATTGTTTCAATAATCTTTATAGTTTTTTTTCTTTAACATATAATCTAGGAGCATGGTATTTCTACTGTCTCTTTATTCACTTTTCAACACAGAATGCTTTTTGACCAATTTTCTCTTGGTTACCCTGAGTAAAGACTGCAGACTAAGTTTTATTATGTGTCTTAGTCTAAGTCTGTTTCTCTAATATACCAGAATCACACGGAGGGCTTGTTTAATACAGATTTCTGAACGTCACCACTAGAATTTCTGAATCAGTGGGTATTAGATTAGGCGCCAAATTTTTATTACTAAGAAATAAAAAAAGTGACAGTGATACCGCTGGTCCTGGGAACACACTTTGAGAACCACTGGCTTGCAACTGTGAGCTCTTTTATTTCATCCCATGCAGCTGATGATGGTGGAGTGGGCCCTACGCGAGATACACTAGCTCAATCAAGAGAAGTTACTGTTTTTTTGATGTAAGAGTTCCGAGGTGAGTAGTCTACTGCTAATAGGAAAGCTCTCACTTTTTCAGCGTTGTCCCAGTATCTTCATTTGCTAAAGACATGAGAAAGACTAAAGGGAATGTACAGGGCCAGCAGTACTGACTCTCAGGAGATGACCTGGATATTTCCTGTATCATTTCTGATCATATCTCCCCAGCTAAGTATTGGCACTAGCCACAGGTCACTCAAAAAGGCTGGAAATGGAGTTGCGACTGGGGTGGTCAGAGACCACATAGAAATGTTGTGTTCTTTGTTACTATAAGGAAGAAGAAGAGATACACGGAGTGATCATTTACTCCTGCTCCTCATGTGAGGTATAGAAGGTAAACACCCAACACCCAGCATTCAGAATGAGCATACCTGTAAGGACAAAAGGAAGGCCTGAGATAATGACCTGAGCCCCCCAACCCCAAATCTTGTATGTTTGTGGGAATTGATTTTGAGGCCGAATTTATAAGTTGATTCATGAATTTGTTTCATTTAGGAATGTGATAGGAATATTTTATGACCTGAGGTACATTTTTTTAATGAGAGAAAAATTGCAGCAAGTACAAGTCTTTTGTTATAGAAGCTCATTTGATACTCATGAGTCATTTTTCTTAGTATAAGTTCTTGTCCAATGAATCTTCATTTTTTGTGAGCTTATATTTATATTGGCCCTTTCAATTAAGATCTGCATGGATGAAAGGACACAAAATCTAGAAGGATTTTTGGTGGCAGACCACTGTATTTTACTTCATTCAACATGGCTGATATTTTCAAGCTCTGAAATGAACTTTATTATGTACTTATAAAGGTCTTATGATCTCTTATTTTGCCGTTAATCAAATAGTGGGAAAACGTATTTGCTCCTATTCATACAGATCTAAATGCTGTTGGTGATAATTCACAGTAATTTGATAAGAATTTGAAATAAAGGAAATGTTAAAAATACAGTGTGCATTATGATAAAAAGTGCATGGTGATTTTGACATTATCGTTTCTGGCTGATGTTAGGAGTGGTGCCAAAACAAGATTATTTTTGACACTTGAAATATTAGAAGAATGATACATTGCATCTTCCTGTCATTATCCTTTCTGATGATTCAAATTTTTTCCCTTAATTTTAGCGCTGGAAGGTAAGATAAAAGGTTAGACTTTTTTGGAAGATTAAAACATTGTTCATCTTATTTCTCAAGGCTAAGTAGACTGAAGCCTTGAGAAATAATGTGGAGTGTATTTTTAGATTATTTTACAATGCACATGGTACTATCTTATTTACTTTCCGTGTGGTATCATGAGGGTATTATTGTTTTCATTTTGCAGAGCAATAAAGTGAGCTTTTGAGATATTAAGTACAGTAATTCATTCAACAGCAGATATTCACTTCCTAGAAAAATCACCAGTAGAGCAACTATTCTCTCTAAATCCTATGCACTTTCCACCATGTTATGCTGCTTCTTATTACAAGAGAATAATTCTGTAGACTAGAACAATATAACATGATATTTTATATCTAAAAAACCTACCTATGATATGGAAAGTCACTCAATTTATAACTTTATTTTCTAGCATAGATTTCTAAAATGAGAGCTTGGTGTGCCCGTGTTCTTACATTTCGCTTCCAATAATTGTTATTAAATCTTTTTATGCTCATTATCCATGTTAAGAATGCCATCCATCATGTAGCTCCAGATTTGAGCTTTGGCCAAAGATAAATATGCTCCAGAATCGGTGGTGTACTTGAGGCACTTTCTGGTGGGACATTTGTCAAGCTGTGTCATCTGTGTAGTGTTAGGAGTATTCGGCATGAGAAGGGGCGTTCCACCAATGTTTCAGAAGTTAAAAAAAAAATTAGGTCGATAGAAACTTAGATGAATTAAATGTGAAAGATACAATTTCTAAATTTAAAATTGTTTCATCTCAGGAAGCTCGTACTGCTTTGACGTTTCCCAGAATTGCAGTCTCTGGTTTTATCTGGTGATGGCGTGTCATGAGAAGTTCTTATGCATAATTGGAATCCCTCACTGAAAAGTGACACTGCCTTTTTATAGAGTAAATTTTATGTGGTGAAGGGTCTCTTGTGCTCGCTGATCCATTAGGTAGTGTGCTGAAAATAAAGTTCCCAGAGTCTGTGTTTTGGCCATTGGTTATGTTTTGTCTCCTTAGCTTCTTTATAGGATTTTGACTTGATAAATGGTTTTAATCCAGTGGGACTCTTACCCGGAGTCTGTTCCTCTGCTATTTAAGGTAGAGTATTTAAATCCTGTGCAGAGGAGGAGTGAAGCAGTGGATAGCCTGCATCCCTTTCAAAGCTTATTTTTCTGTTCTGCCATCAATTCCAAGCACTCTTATTACTTTTCCAGTAAGTTTACTTTTATTTATGTCAGCCGGAATTTGGTTTGGTTGTTTGTCATTCAAGAACTTTGACCTGATTATATTCCACATTATTCCTATTTTTTGCAGCACTGAATTACCCACAAATTATTTTTTGTATTAATAAAATAAGGTTGATCTTTTGATGCCAAAATTTGCTTGGTAGCCTCCTTTCCTGCTGCAGTGAGAGCTACTCAAGTCCTGACCCTAACATACTATTTCTAGACTGCATCTTGCCTTAAGAAAATGTGGCTTAGATTTCAGTGCTGCACGTTACAGAAAACCGTCACTTGCTCTTAAGAAGTCTGCTGAGTATGTTTTAGAACCAGTTCACACAGTGTATCAATGGGTTTATCCAAATGCAAGATGAAGTATCTAGTAGGCTACGTATATATTCGTAATTCTGCATCTTGTGCCCCTATTATTAAGTGGCATACAACAAGTTCACTTGATAAAAGAAATTTTGCCATTGGAGCTGTTATGGACTTCATGTTTCTGTCCCCTGCCTCCATATTCATGTGTTGAAACCTGAACCCCCAGTATGATGGTTTTGGAGGTGTGGGACCTTAGGAGGTGGTTAAGTTTGGATAAAGTAATGAGAATGGAGTCCCCAAGATGGGCCTAGTATCCTTGTAAGAATAGTGAGAGAGCAGGCTCTCAGGCTCGGTGTTTGCCATATGAAGATACGCTGAGAAGGTGGCTACCATCTATAAACCATGATAAAGGCCTTCACCGAGGACCAGACCAAACTGCCATCCTCAACTGAGAGAAGTAAATGTACAACGTTTAAACCATCCAGTCTATGTTGTCCCCTTTTAGTAGTCTGAGCTGATGAAGACAGATGTGTTCTTTTTCTCTTAGTGCAGTATTTTTGGTCAGCTTTAGAGATTCTTGTCAGCATGATTTCTGTATTTTTGCCAGAAGGTGTGCAAAAATAAATAATGTTTCGGTAGTTTTGTCTCTTCCTCTGCGTTAGTCCTATCACCAATATTTTCCCTCAGAAACGTTGTTTTATAATTGTCCTAGAAAAAGACAGTTGCTTTACAAAAGAGACCATTGTACTTTGTTTGAAGTGAAGCAGAAGCCTTGAAAATGTTTCATAATTCAAGCAGCTATAGTCCCCAAAGGAAATGGATCACAAGTCCAATAAAATTCAGTATCAAGGCTAATGCAAAATAACCTCAACTGACGATGCAGTTGTTTCAGCATATTTTTATTTGCTCTTTAGTCACATTCATTATATGTTTTTATTATTCTAAGTTACAATATTTTGATTAATAATTTCTTTAGTACTCCTATGCTCCAATAAACCAGCTCTAAACCATATTCTTGCCTCTTGGGACTTAGTAATTTGACATTAGACAATAGTAATGACAAAATGCAATAGAAAAAAGAAAAATCTAATAGTAACAAGCAAATTTCAGTAGCTCACAACTGATGTGAAAACATGTTAGTTGAAATAAATTGCAACCTGTTAATTGGATGTTACTTATGGTAAATAATCATTATAATTTTTATTACTTATACAATCTTGATGGTAAATGTTTATTTATTGATTATAAATTACATATATTAACTTCTCTGCCAAAATGTATATACATTGAAAATCTAATAATGACAGTGCAAAAATAAAAAGACAGACTAAATTATGTTTTAAAAATAATTTTGCATTAGTGTCATGAATAACTTTATTTTTGGTGTTTATACTTAGGTGTTTATACTATTTTAGGACATCTGTATTTTTAAACCTGCTTCCATCCATGGTCAATACTTTATGATATAATGATTAAAAGGATCTGTCAGTTTATTTTTTATTTTTTCATCTAATATTGCAGTAACTTTTATTTTACACATTAAAATAAACTCATACGTATAGGTTCCTATATACAGTTTCCCCATTCTTCAGATATGTCAACACACCTTGCCTTCCACCACATCACCAAGTGTTCTTCATTATTATCTTGTGTTCTATCTTGACCCTAGATGATATAAGTAGAGCAAAAGGGTAGCATGTATTTTGATGACTTCAAACAAGAAACTAATAACTACTACCATTTATCAACTGCTTAACTGGTGTTAAGAGGGTTTAAAGTCTATAGAATAACTAAGAGACAAAAACTCTTAAGAATCCAAAGTTTCTGTCTCTTCATTTTGAATCTGCCTTTCTAGACTTATTTTAAAAATGAAACAAAGCTGTAGCTTGGTAAGTGGAGGAACACTAAAGTTTTGCCAAAGTAGAGCTTTTTTTCTGATTTCTTTTTTAGATGAGGAAGTTATAGTTGTGAATCTAATCCACAGAGAGACAGAGAGTCAGTAGTGGGCCATATCCAGGTCACTTGTCCCCCCAGGATGTACCATGTTTGACCTGAAAACTTGGTCAACATGATCTGCTGTTAAGATTGCCATCAAAAAAAAAATTGTTGAGACAGGTAATAGAAGAGGAAACTTTGATTTAGGTCAGCAGCATTTTCACTGTGTTGGATAATGAAAAGTACCCATGAGATTCCCCCTGGTAGCTTTACCTAAGCCAAGTGCAGGTAAAGGATATGATGTAGCTGGATATCAGAGATGCAAACTTTCTGACCCAGCTCCCAGGTTCCTTTCTCAGTTATACAAACCGTGCTTTGTGGTTATGAGTCACCAACATATGTGCAAGTTACCTTAATTTCAGGGAAGTCAGAGTTCTAGGTGACATATCTTTTATACTCCTCTGGCCATGAACCTCAAACCAGCCTTTCTGCAAGGATCATTAAGAGAAACCAAGAGGACACATAGAAATCACATGGTAACCATCACTCTGGACACTTTCTATATCTGAGAAGCTACTCCAGTTGCCTGTGATCTCTCTTGGATCCTAACTCAGAACTATATTTATTACTGGTTAGTACATTTTGTTCATATTTGACCAAGAGCCAGCTCAAAACAGCTCTGAAGATACACAAGTTTACCCAAATCATCTTAGACTGACCCTGTTTTTACACCATGCACCCCCTGACGCTTAGTCAGGCTTTCCTAGTTACAAACTGGTTGTCATTTTTCTTTGTGCAGTTTCATGATATTTGTAGAAAAGAAAAGACACCAAGATAAAGACCAAAACTGCTAATCATTTGTAACATTCAGTAAGTATAGGTTTTGCTTTAAAGAAATATTTTGTTTTTTCAAATATTATAGCACATAATTTTTCATAACTACATATAAACCTGATCACTCTTTGTTTTTTTGTTTCAATTAACAAAAATGACCATGAAAAGAGTATTAATTTGCGGTGACTGGAGAAACAGAAGAAAGGTCTGGGTTAGAGCCTCACTGTAAATTCTAATGTGTGAGTGCCTTAGTAGTTGTGTAGAGCATGGCATCATGATGTCTGAAAAAGGCAATAGTAGAAAAATCAACATTTGTTTGGCATAAGAGAGGTAGAAGCAGGTGGGGGAGAAAGGAGCTCAGAGAACCATAGATCAGGAGCAGTACTCTTATTCTTAGGGCCATTGCCAAACAAGGCAAGAGCTCAGATACCAATCAAGATTGAATTTAGTTACTAGAAGAGTATGGTGCCTTTAACTAATTTACTCAGACCTATTTTCATTCTTTCAATACATTACATATTTATTGAGTACCCACAATGTGGGAAAAGTTAGGTTCATAACACACAGGGCTAAAACAGACAAACTTAATCCCTGTTCTCAAAATTTATGTTCTGGTAAGTGACCAAGGAAAGGTTACCTTGATTTTAGGCTGGTGATCTGATGTAGAGATGCTTTTATTCTTTCCAAATAGGATTCACATTTGCTCCAGGAGCTAGAGTAGGAAAAGGTGGAGGGAGAGGGCCTCACTCTCTTGAATGTGAGCTTTGAAGAGATGTGCCAGCAGATGTCATGCAGATCTTTTTAATCTTCAGAATGGAGGGCTAAGAAATGACATAGTTTGTATTAAAATTTTAAACTCATGTAGAAAGTTCAAGCTCCCATGATAGAATTGTCTTGATACAACAGGTATTTCAGCACTTTATTGTTATAAATCTAGACTAAAATGAAGCACAAACTGCGAACACGTATAAGGTTTTGCTCCATTGATGGGTGTGCTTAAAAGCAGATTAACAAAGACTGCACAAGCATTGCAGATCTTTTATAACAGTCAAACCTTAATATCCTTCTGCCTCATCACTCAGTATGCTAAGTGCTTGCTACTGTATTGAAGCTCTCTGAGTTAAAAGATTCAAACTTATAGATAAACATCTTCTATCAACTATAGAAATACAGCTTCCATGTTTATCTTGCTTCATGGAGCTTTCAAAAGCTGACATTTATTTTTATACTGCAATTGTGAGCATCAATTCATGCAGTTACACTTGATAACAGTAAAATCAGAAACTTCACCAGCCAATCAAAGTTCTTGTTACTTAATGGTGAGGGAAGGAGCCTTTATTTCCATTTCATTAAAACGTTGACTACTACTTGACTCTTTAGAAGAAATAAAATATATTCTCATGGAATTAGCTGACAATTTTTAGGACTATTATGCAAATTAGTAGCAGAGCTTAAGTGCTTATGAAAGAAGCCGATAACTGGAAAATATGAAAAACTGGAGCACTTTGGCTTGTATGTAGCTGCATTTAAAGGTTGAACGTGAACCAATAGCTGTTAGAAAAAAATGAGATTTCAGAAGTATGTGCAGAGGACAGAATGAAACTGGAATCTTTGAAAAGAAATTAAGTGAAAGAAAAGCAAAAGAACTATAATGGGATCTTAGAGAAAACACTGGAACAACAATATCTCATTATATAATAATCAGAATATGAAGATACCAAGCAAGAAGCAGCATACAACTTGAGGAGTTCTTGCTTTCCTTTGTTTGAGACAGTGCTTACCACCACACTCAGATCCATAAAACAGCTTCTCATCACAGAGAAGTCATCCTGGATTTGTATTTGGGTTTATGCATTTATGTGTCGTTTGTATGTCTTTTGAAAATGACCTACCTATACTTCCAAAATGACGTCTTATTTTCAAAAACTATCCTTAAGCAGCATTTTGCAAAACAAAACAAAATAAAACAAAAAAACCAATGGTATATTTTTTGAGAGAAAAAGCACAGACTAACAAATTACAACTCTGCTGACTCAAGAATTCTTGGCTCTTTTTTCATTTGTTTCAATTATTGAATTTAATTAACAATAATTCCTGCACATTTCATTGTAAGCAAGATTATATCCTAAATACCAAGGTTAATTATTGGTTGTTGAAGCTACCAGTGAGTAGTGAATGTTGAAATTATGTTCATATAAGGGACAAAGTGTGAATTTGTACTTTTTGGATGTGCAAAGCCGTTTCAGAATGCCTATGGCTACAGATATAGAATGAGGAATTGAGGGCTTTACAGTCAGTTGGGCTTGACGTGCACTGGTTGGCTCATGGAGAGAAAACTTAGTAAGCACATGCCAATCCTGGATTGAGGTCTACATTTAGGTGTGAACTCTCATTCCTGGGTGACTAGTATCCAGACACTGAACAAGAGCTCGCAACAGAAAGTATAACTTTTTGTAGCACATAGAAAGAAGTCGATTTGGAATCAGACAAAATCGCTTAGTTGTGTTACCTTAGATTATGCTGTACAAATTTTCTGGACCTTGGTTTCTAGAAAATTAAAAAGTTGGAGTCACTTATCTTTAAAGTTTTTCTGCAACTTATTTTTAAATTCTGCCTTTGATACACTTCCTTGTCAACTCTTTTTATTATGCAAGTGAAATCAGATTAAAGTTTGGGTCATTGGTGTTTCAGAAGTGTGAGTTAAGTGGATTTTGGATGGTAATACACTTAGAGTCAGACCCCTTTTTAAATTTAATGAAAGAATTTGTTCCACTTTTCCTAATGTTAAAATCTTCAATCAGGTCAATATTTAAAAAAAACAATATAAACTATCAGTGTGTCAATTATCTTCCTCATGCTGTGGGTCTTCTGAATAATGAGACATTGTAAACTGTAGCATCATATCAGGCCTGTGTTCTGAAGGTCCACCACTCAGTCATGTTTTTAATAATGATTATTCAGGGTAGTCAATGTTACTTGAGTGCATCTTTTTAGAAAATAAACCAAAACAACTGATCAAAACTGTGTTTTTGTGATCTAAGATACTCAAATTGAGTAAAATCCTACCACTACTAATAAAGAAGTAATTGTTGAATAGACAAGTGTTTGACAACTATTTTTCATGACAAAGCTCCCGATATCTTTTCAAGAGTATTTCTACAAGGAAATATTTTACTTGAACTGCCACAGTCAACTACAGAAGCATTTGTCTGGGTAGTGGTGTTATAATTAAAGGGATACATATATTGATACACTGTTGGAATCAGCTTTTTTTGTTGTTGTTGTTCTTTTTGATAGGAAATCCAAAAGTAACAGTTATTTCAACAAGAAAGAAATATATTCTTCTTTGGAATAAAATTCTGGAGCAGGCGATTCTGAGTGTATAATTAACTTCTTTTTGCCAGATTCCATCTAGTTTTGTGTTTGCTATATCTGACATCCATATTCAAGATCCCTCCATCTCCAAGATGGCTGCTGCCACACCAGCCATTTGATTTGAATTCTAGGCAGCAAGAATGAGGAGAGCAGGGGAAGAGGACCATTTTTTCCTTTAAGAACATTTCCTGGATATAGCAAACACCACCTCCACTTAAATTGAGTGGCCAAAATTTAGTCGCTTAATAAAACTAACTGAAGTTTAGTCTGGAAAACCTTTGCTTTATTTTGGATATTCATGCACTCAGCCATGAACCAAGGGTTCTTGCAGAAAGATGAAATGGTAGAGTGGATTCTCAGGGGGTGCACAGCCTGTTATTGATAATTGTGACCTGAATAGAATGCTGAAACTATAAAATATGTAAAGTGAATTTTTTATTTCTTGATTAAGTTAGTCAGATTAAGATAGGATTATTATCTAACTTAATTAAGAAAAAAGTAGCAAAGCGCAAATACGCAACTAAGAAATGGGATAGCTTTGGTTAAGTAGAAAATAAAAGATTGCTTCGCAGATCTCTTCTGTATATTTGAGAATATAACTTAAATCACTGATTTTCTGTGAAAATAAATTTTACCACTTATGTGTCTATGTAGATAGAAAAATTAAATAGAAAAATTTTAAGCAAGAATTACAGAAAACTATAGAGGAATTACCCAGCTAGAAAAATTGCATGAGGTGGTTTCAAAGGGAAATTCTACTAAGAACTTAAAATACTGCTACTATAAAAATTATTTCATTTTAAAAATGATTCCAATAAAACTGAAAGAAAAAGTCACGTGAAATCCATTAAGTTTGATTGACTCCTACTTCAATATAAGTAAGCTAATTATCAAAAATATTTTGAGGACAACTGGAGAAACTTGAATGTGGATTAGACATCAGCTGTTACTAAGTCATGGTTCACTTAGGGGATGCATGTGCAGTTATTTAAGAATAAAGATCCCTAACATCTGTGACAGTGGCAACGACAAAAATTTTTTCAAAGGATGGAAAATAATGGGAAATATCATATTTATTTTTTAGCAAGTAAGATGTTATAACTTAGTCTGATAAAAATAATGCAAAAGGAAAAACAAAATAAAACTACAGAGTAATATCACAGATATTGATCCAGAAATCTTAAATAAACTCTTGGTGAACTAAATTTAATACACATTTAGGAGATAATGTACCAGGACCAAGTGGAATTGATTCTAGGAATGCCAAATTCAAAATTAGGAAATCCATTATATAACACAAAAATTAAAATTCTAAGAGAATCATTAAAAGTATTTGAAAATTCTCAATGCTCATTTTAGATATAATATAAAACATAAAAAGGAATTAATAGATACATAATATAATTGTATTATATGTAAATCTATGATACGTAAAATACACATATATTTTTGTATGTATGTATGTGTATATGTGTCTATCACTTATCTGTTATCCATCTCTACATATCCTAGTCCTAAAGCTGGTACTTTACCTAATGGTGAAACACTAAAGAGACTATCACTAAAAATATGAAGACAATATAAGTCAGTACAATTAGATAAGAGAAATCTAATGTCAAAGTTTAGAAAAGAAGTATAGCTATTTTTCATTTGTGCATAATATGGTGATATACTGAAAATTCTCACAAATCAATGATAAAATTTTGATGACAATGATAAACAATAAAATAATTCTTTATGTATTGTGAGATATAAAATTAGCATACAGAAATCAATATTTTTCGTGTATATAAATTATCAGTATATGTATAATGGTTGAGAAACCCTATTTACAATAACAGCAAAGGTACAAATAGCTGAGAATTTTATATAAAATAACAAAACAAAAAATATGTAAAATTTATATGAGAAAAACTCTAAAACGTATTTTGAATGACACAAAATTAGACCTGAATTCATGAAAAGATGTTTTTTAGTTTGAGATATGATTATTTAGTAACATAAAAATGCTTTTTCTCTATAAGTTAATTTATTTAGTGAAATTCCAGTAACACAAACAGCCTGTGTTTTTTCTGAAATGATATAAATTGATAACAAAATTCATGTGGAAAATACTGAAATAGAAATGGAAGGAGTAAGACTAGCCCTCTAGACATTAAAAAATAAAATTATTATGCCTCTATAATTAAATCAGTAAATCACTGGTATCCAAATAGTTCAGTGAAATCAGATAAAGTCCACATATGGACCCCCTCTATACATAGAAATCAAGGAAATGATAAAAGTGGTTTCTCAAATCACTAGAGCAAAGATGGACTTTTAAATTAAGGGTGCTAAGATGAATGCATAAACATCTGAGAAAAGATCAAAAAGTTTGATCCATACATCACACTAGGATGGGAGAATGGATGTTAGATCTATGTGTAAAATATGAAGCCATATGAGCACTAGTTAAGACATGGGTGAGTCCCTCAGAAATATGGGTATAGGGAAAGGCTTTATACATAGACTGACCATCTGTCTCATTTTAAATGAGGTAGTACCATTTTTTTTTCATATTTCCTGACCGTCCTGTTCTAATATAAATGCCAATTTTGTCCTGTTTTTAATAAGCCATTTTCAGTGCAGTTGAGTTGCTCCAGGCCCAGTTTGTTGAGGGGGTCCAAAGGCAGCTGCCCCTTTTGTCCCAAGTTGAAGATGACCGTTGCCGGCACTGACTGCGGCAAGCTGTGGTCACGCATGGTTGAGCCACAGGTAAGGTCTGTGGGACCGATCTCTGACAGTGTGGGGGTTTTTGGGTATTTCTGGCACTGGGATGGTTAAAGTAGCATGTGTTTTAGGAAGGAGATTTAGAGCCAGGCTTATAGGGGTGCCAAATTTGGCTTTTACCTAGGGTACCAAATATTCTTGCACTGACTCTGGCAGTTTGTATGAAGTCCCAGCAAACCAGGCATTGTTAATGTGAGATTATTAGTGGGCATGGCATAGAGCTTACTTGCTGCTGGCCTGGCTGCTCTGCTCCTGCTCGGATTACTCTGCCTCCTCCCCTTCCCTTTGTCATCAGCACATAAACCCATCCCATTTTTGTCTTAAGAAAATTTAATCAGCCTATTTATACACTGTCTGTTATGCCTTGCTTCATGTTATGTAATTCTATAAATTCATTGTTACTATCCAAGCTTTTGTCAACGACTCCTCTATCCATTTCATTTTTGGTTGGAATTTATTCTTAGGTAGTATTTTCAGGAATGATTCCTGGGTGTTAGATTCCTCAGATTCTTTGTTTGACTTTATCAAATTTTAAGTGTTATACATAATTTCTATGGTAACTTTATTGAACACCTCCTGATAGTTGGGTTTTGATATTTCTATGAATAATTTTGATGTCGGTCTAATTTCCTACCTTCAATGTGAGTTCATTCTTCTGCTTTTATGCCTAAAAGTTTACCACAGAAAGTTTTATCAGCTGCCCTGGAATCCTATCTGATTTGCACTTACCTCAGAATTTCCATATTTCAGAAAGAAAGTCTTTTATATATAGTTGTATTAAAATAAACTTGTATACCATTGATAATAAACCTTCACTCTGTATATACAACCTCTACTTTGAAACATAGTAGTTATGCATGTACAATGAGCAGAATTCAGAATGCAGTTAAATCTGGGTAGTAGAACAAAAACAGACACACTGATCTGTGGAATCAAACTGAGAGCCGAGAAATAAAACCTCACCTCTGTGGGCAGTTCATTTATTACAGATTTGCCAAGCACATACAATGGAGTAAGAGCAGTCTATTCAGTAAATGGAAAGACATTTGCAAAAAAGAGAAACTAGACTAACTTCATTATTTCAAGTACACAAGTCAATTCAAAATGGGCCAAAAACCTGAACATAAGACCCCAAACCATAAAATACATAGAAGGAATTGCGGGGAAAGCACTTCATGACCTCAACCTCGAAGAGGTCTTTGCGGGAGAACAGTGACAGCAAAAGAAACCAAAGTAAAACAGTTGGGACTACTTTAAACTGAAAAGCTTCTACACAGCAAAAGAAATCACCACTTAAACAAAAAGACAACCCACTGAATTGGAGAAGATATTCGCACAACATATATCAGATAAAAGCTTAACCTCTAAAATATACAAAGAGCTCATGTATCTCAACAATAAAAAATCAAATGACCCACTCAAAAAAATGGGCAAAAGAGCTGAATAGAGACCTTTCTAAAGAAGATAGATGGCTTTCACCTGAAAAAATGTTCTACATCACTCATCATCAGAGAAATGCAAATAAAAACTACAATGAGATACCATCTCACACTAATGAGAAAAGACTTATGTAGAAAAGACTGGAAATGGCAGGTGTTGAAAGGGATGTGGATAAAAGGGAACCTTCCTACACTGTTGATGGGAATGTAGATTGGTGCAGGCTCTTTGGAAAACAGTATGGAAATTCCTCAAACAAATGAAGGCGAATCTACCATTTGATCCAGCAATCTCACTCCTAGACATATACTTAGGGGATACAAAATCTCTAATCAGGAAATCTCTAATCTTGACCACTGTGCTCATAGCAGCACAGTTCACAGTAGCCAAGACATGGAAATAACCTAACGATCAACAGATGACTGGATAAAGACGCTGTAGAATATATACGCGATGGAATTCTGTGCCGCGATTAAAAAAATGAAACCGTGCCTTCCCTTTGCTACAATCTGGATGGAACTGGGGGAGGGGATCATGTTGAGTGAAATAAGTCAGAAAAAGAAATGCAGGATGGTTTTGCCCATATGAAATATAATGAAATAAATGAACATACAAACTCCAACCAAAATAATAGGACTCAGGACTGGTTATGGAGGGGCGGGGACAGGTGGTGGCAAAGGGTAATGGAATCTGATGTGGGTGTGGTGTGAAATGTAGACCGAGGTTCAATGTCAATATCCTAAATGGAACTTAGCATTGTGAACTAAAGGAATAATAAGTAATAATATAAAAAATAATGCAATTAAATCTGTAAACTGACCAGTAATAACACATCTCATTCAGCTCAACTCTTGGTAGACACAGCCTAATATGACTGAGCTTCAGAATCAGTATGCAGGACATGTGCTTTTGAAATGCATGTAAAATCAGAGTTGGAATAGTGAACTCCATTGGTATCTGGTGGTGGTGGTTCAAATATTCTTTGCTAGTGTTTTTGTATTCTTTGGATACATACCTAAAAGTGGGATTTCTGGATTATATACTACTTCTTTTCTTAATTTTTTGAGGACTCTCCATACTGTTTCCTAGTAGCTGCACTCATTTGCATTTGTACCAACAGTGTAAGAGAGTTCCTTTTACCTCACATCCTCGCCAACACTTGGTTATTTCAAGTTTTCTGCCAGATGTGAGGCAATAACTCATGGTTTTGATGTGCATTTCCCAGTGATAAGTGATGTAGAACATTTCTTCCTGTGTGTATGTAGGCCATCTGTGTATCTCAAAAAACACAATAAAACTCTCTGGACTCTGATACAAGACTGTGATTACCAGCAGGGGAGTCAGACAGAGCAATTTATGTGTGTTTAGGGTCAGGGCGGAACCTGGGATTGAAAAAGTAGAAATGCTGGTGGTGACAGGCACTAGAACTCTGGTGGAAGATGTGGTATGATATGGATGAGGTATGATTCTATTCTCCTGAAAATTATATAGTATTATAAATTCAAGAAATAAGCAATAATTAAAAAATAAATACTCTTTACTTGATGCATAAGCTGGGCATTGGATACCAGCCACCATACTGGGTATGGCCTGTGCCATTGCCTGTGAGAGACACAAGTAGCTTCCAGAAGAGACGGTCTTGGTATTCGTAGTTGAGATGGATCAGTAGAGGGCATTGGCTGCACAGGCCAGGGGCTCCTAGAACTCAGAGGAGGCTCAGTGTGCTGTCGTCACATCAGTGCCACTTCATAATTTGGCATTTGCTCTCCTTCCGTAGACCCGGGTGAGCAGCTACGTTCCTCATGGCTGTCTTTCTCTCCTCCACCCTCCTGCAACCTGCTTTCTGCAAAAGTGGAATGTCTTTCTGGTTTCTTGTTCAGCTATGTCTCTTTTGCTACCGAATTGGCTGTCGAATTGGCTGTCGAATTGGACTGAAGGATGCTCACCCAGTTTTCTCCTAATCCTAGATCCAAGCAACAGTCACTGGCTTGCTCTGTCTTGGTTGTCACTTTTGGACAGCTCCTTAGGATGCCCGAGATATGCGTAGTCATGTGTAACCTCTCAAAATCTTTTCTTGACTTGGTCTAAAATTTGGTAGCATTTTAAATAGATTCTGGGTTGGCACAGTTGTATTTTCTAGTATTACCAAAAATTGCCGGTTTTTCTTTCTGTTTTTTAATATTGGTGATTTTCTTGAGTTTCGGAGAGTGAGACAATGGGAGAAACATCTTTATCCCTTTGATTTAGCTCTGCCTTGGCCTCTAGTTGAGCTTTTGATCGTCGACTGCCCTTTGTTTACAAAGAGCTAGTCCAGCCTACAAATTTCTTTTCCTCTGGATTCATTTGTCCTGTCTTTATCTCTGTGTCTCTCTTTCTCTCTAACATGCATCCATGTATTCAGACATATAACCTCACTCCAGTCTAAGACCCAAAGTAGAGAATAAGTTTCTTATTTAGTACGACGTTTGTACTAAATACTTACAGGTTAGCAATGACAAATTCAGTGATTTGGTGGTGAAACAGAATAGAGGAAATAAATAGCACACCATTTTTGCTGAGATTGACTGAAGTAATGCTTTTTGAATCTGTCAGCTGAAGTAGGCTTTTTCCCTTTCTTTAAATCTCTCTTCCAGCTGATTACCTTGCATCTCCGATGTTGCCTAAATAAGGAAATAAGGAACAGATTGGAGCCTTTATAAATGGTCTCACAATAACCTTTAAAGGACAATGAACTATGATTTTTTTCAAGGTATTTCTAAAGAAAATACATCTACCTCCATTCACTTGCTCTGATACAGTCATTCAGAAAATATAAATGAAAGGACAATACCCTGGAAATGCTGACTGGTTCTCTCTGGGTTTTGTTGTTGTTTTCTAATGTGAGATGAATTTTAGAAATGTACTTTAAATACTGAAATACATTTAAGGATACATTTAAGGATAGATTACATTTCATTCATGTCATCTGGAGAGCTTAGAGCAATGGAAGGACTTCGGTGTTTTGTCTGTGAAAGTGGAAACAACTGTAAGGTTTTGAGGAGTTGACATAATCTGACTGAACAAGATCTGTGGTTGCTTTGTGCAGAGAGGATCATGAGCACAAAAACTAGGAAAGTAGCTTGGAGATGACTGAAATAATTCAATAAATAAATAAATCAAAATGATACTGGTTTTGACCAGAGTGATGGCAATAGGGTGAAAAGAAATATTAAAATTAGAAATATATTTTGAAGGTAAGATTTGCTAACGGACAAGATGTGAGGTGTGAGAAAAAGACAGGATCTAAAGTTGAGAACAAAATTTTTAACCTGACCAACTGCAAG
>RJWH01010178.1:0-18201 GCA_004363575.1 Solenodon paradoxus
TCTGAGGAGCTGACATCTGAAGGAGGTGCAATCAGAGGAGAGAGTGTTCCAGGCAATGGGAACAGCAGGTGCAAAGGCCCTGAGGAGTGAGGATGCGGGCCCCTTAGACACAGAGTTCTCAGTACCAGTACCCAGCACTGACACACACCCTGTGTCCGCACGCTGCTCTTACTGTTTCAAATGCACCTCACCTTTAACCGTCAGTCCAGTCTCAGGCATAAAGAGGAGCACATCACACCACACAGCACTCAAGGACAGTGAGACATAGCATAGATAGTGACTACGTTCCCGTGGCCCATGAGTGACAGGTCCCGGGTCTGATCCAGGATGTCTGCTCTCCACGCTGAATCTCTGTAGGGTCTCTCAGTGTGGCCTGATTTCCAGAGATGGAGCTTAGTGTGAGCGCCCTGAGGGTGGGCAGGGCCGGAGCAGGTCATGAGACCCTGCAGGTCATGGCGTCTCAGGGGGCTTCCTATGGATAGCCCCACGGAACCATCCCAAAGCAGCCTGAGGGAGCAGAGACATGAGTGGGGCACTGACTGGAATGTGCAGTGAGGTTCCAGGTCTGGGCTGATCCAGGGACCAAGGACATCACCGAGTCACTCTCTCTGATGTGCCTGCTCTAGTTCCAGAGCAGCTCTGTCCTTCATCCTCCCTTACATGACTCAGAAGCCCCAAGAAAGGTCACCCCTGCCTCCCAGCCTTTCAACTGTAAAGTCATGGCTTCTGCTTGACACAAAGAACCTTGGCTTGAGTCACAGGCACATCCCCGAGCTGCTCATTGTGACCCAGGATGGGACCTCTGATTGGCCTGGCCCACAATGCATAACCCACCCTCTGGACGTCAAGAGTGAAGTCACTTGTGGGTCACAGAAGAGACCCAGAGGGAAACAGAGACTGAGCATGCAAGGATCACATCCCTCTCCGCCCCCTAGGCCAGTGGGGAGGGCTCAACCCAAAGAGAAGGGTGGGCAACTGGGGTTCTGATCAGTGAACATGGTGGTTCTACAGGGACAGGCAGGCAGGACACAGTGGCTCTAGGCCAGCCCTGAGGGGAGGCTCCAGGCTCTTGCGCCACCGCAGCATCTCTTCTCCCACAGGGCATAGCCCTCAAAGATTTCCTGAGATGAAAAACATCCAGATGGGCTGACCCACTTGCCCATTGAATCCCCAGGGTTTGGAATTCATTAGAGGGTAATTATCTCATCAATTTTTCTGCCGACATATTTACTGTTTTTCCTTTCAGATCAGAAAAGATACAGTGCAACTAAAGAAACTCAATTATGTCACCGCTTGGGAAACTGAAAGTTGCTGGCACTTTAGGTGTGTTTAGTTTAAATCCTGTAAAATAGAAATGACCATCCAGGACAAAATTTCAACACAGCAGGGCAGTGGCTGGGAAGTCACCTCTGTCCTCACACTTTGGCTGCCTCTCTGTCTGCTCCCCACCAACCCCTAGCTCCAATGCAGGCCGAGGGTCCCGTGTGCTGTGTCCACGGGCTGCAGGGGGCCTTGCCTGTAGCTCCCCTCTTGTTCTGGAAGAAAAGGCTTCATCCAGGTGTGACATTCTTCATTCATCCTGATGCCCCTTGTCCACATTCTAAATATTCCTAACAGCCAGAAATCTGTCTCCTCCACTCCCTGGCCCTGTGCTGTGGGTGCTCACAGAGGCAGGGTGGAGTCTGAGAGTGAGGTCAGGTGAACCATGACATCCTTCCCCTGTGCTGGTCAGGTCAGCATGGTCAGCATGGGTCTCAGCTGCAGACTTGAGGTAGGAGAGAAAGTCCATCCATCATCGATCATCCATCTACCCAACCCTCCATCCCTGCCTCCATCCATTCATCATTCATCCATCCATCCCGCCATCTATCCATACCTCAATCTATCATTCACCATCCATCCATCCATCCCTCCCTCCATCTATTCGTCATTCATCCAACCATCCCACCATCTATCCATCTCTCAATCCATCATTCATCATCCATCCATTCATCCCTCCCTCCATCCATTCTTCATTCATCATCCATCCACTCATCTACCTATAGCTACCTACCTATCTACCATCTATCATCTATCCAGATAGCAAAAGGGAAGCTCTAACACCCCATGTGAGCTCAGAGATCTCATGTCACTGAGACTTTGCTCCTGAGGCTAATAAAACATGTCTCTGGCCAGACTCGAAGCTAAACCAGACATCTTGTTGAACAAATGGACTGGACAGATGACTCTACACTGATTTCTGTCACTGGTTCTGGATGGGTTAAAAGTGACAGCAATGTGTATCCAAACCAGAAGCGTGCTTCAGTGGCAGCAGGGTGGGGCCCTGTGCATCTCCTCTCTGTGCTGAGACCCCACGGGGCAGGTTCAGTGAGGGAGGCACTGGCATGCTGGCTGTTGTGCCACCGTCATGCCGACGTATCTGTGATGTCACCCTTCCTCTCTTTGGGCTCTCCGCCCGTGTCACCGCCTTCCCTGGTATGCAGGGCCGTCTGCCCATCAAGACAGTCTATGAGGGGTGCAGCAAACCCTGGGTCTGATGCACACTGGCATGAGACTCAGGGGAGAGGCAGCAGTGAGGCAGCGCAGGTCGGTGGTCGCACTTCTGCTCCACGCTGGAGGGGCCATATTCTGCTGCCCATCAGAAGAGTCTCTGGGACAGGCCTGAGGATGTTGCACATGACAGGTATTTCATCACCAGCGTCTTTCCCTTTGTGCTTCCCATAAGTGCTTGTTCCTGGTGTGTAATCAACTCAAGGAACAAATCAGAGGTCACACTGCAGCCAGCTCCTGATGAAAAGGGAAATTCTGCTGCCCTGGAAGTGGGATGCTCACACCATTGCTACCATGAGGGTCTTGAGGGTTCTTGCGAGTCCCAGAGACTTCGCTGGACCCACCTGCTCCGGGAACAAAGAAGGTAGCACAGCTGACAGAAAGCATGTGAGATTTACCGCAGTGAAAGGAAAAGTACCCCCTTAAGAGACAGAGGGAGGGCGGGCTGTTCTGAGAGTGGGGCAGGTACCTGGAACCTGGCGGGGTGGGGGCTTTTATGGGCTATTCCTCACCCTGATCCCTGCCCAGGGGTGGGATAAGGTTTTTAATTATCTGTCAGTTGTTGTCTTTTAAACTGGTTGGAAGGTTACCCTTGGCCTTTAATCTGATTGGTGGCATTCATATATCCTTCTTTATCCTTTCCTGCTTGGCCCCTCCTCCTGCACTCTGCCCATGTCTAATTGCTGCCTAACAACACATGGCATTTCTATCTGCCACGGTTACTCAAATACCTGGGCCAACTGCAGATTTACAACTCTTGTTGCTTCCCCGACAGCGCTGAGCTGGCAAAGCAAACAATCAGCCTGAACAGGAGAGAAGACAGGGAAAGTGGGGAGAGGACCAGGCAGGGCCTGTAGAGAGAAGCAGGACCAGCATTTCAGCAACTAGGCACTGCCTGGCAAAGGAAGCTAGTGAGAAGAGTGAACTAAAATGTCCACAGACAGCTGTGTTGCACGTGAGAACCCCGAAACACACAAGTGGTCCAGGAAGGCAGAGGAATGGGCGTACTTTAGGCAGTCTCCATTCTTCAAGTGCAGAGCATGGACTCAGTTGAAGGGAGTCTCATATCATTTCAAAATGAGTATCATCAACCATAGTTCAACACACACACACACACAAACATTTTGAAATCAAGTATACAGAATAAGTCAATTGGGGAGTAAAACTGATATAAATGCATTCATCAGACAGGAGCAAGAGGCGGTCACCATGCAGATGCAAGACAGAAAAAGCTGGAGTCAGATATAGCTTTCAGATGACGTGGGCTTTGGAGGAAGGACAATGACCAGAGACAAATAGGCCATTATCCAGAAAATGGAGAAAATGATGCTCCAAATTATTCTCCAAGAAGACACAGCAGTCCTCTGTCTGTGCATCCAACAACAGAACTTCAAATTACATGAGGAAAAAATTGATGGAACTGAAAGGAAAAATCAGCAAACCCACAATTAGAGTACAAGCCTGCACCACCCACTCAGGAGCCAACATGACACGGAGGCAGGAAGCAGTGCAGGGCTTGACGACCTGACAGCCTTATCAAGCAACTGCACGGAGGAGCAGACATTCCAGCCAATAACAGCAGAATGCACACAGCTCTTTCAGTAAACCAGACCCTAATCAGGGCCTTAGACACTATGCATCAGAAAAGTACATGAATGAACCACTGCAGAATTAAACTAGCAATCAATATGTGGAAAGAGTCCCAAATATCTGCAAATTGAATGATATATTTTCAAAGAACCCACAAGTCAAAGAGGAAGTCTCGAGAAAATTAAACATACCCATATATAATAATAATACCTGTGAAATCAGAAAGCACACATCTGGGGAACACCTCATGGAAAGAAGGGGTGGCTACAGTGGTGCTAGGATGTTAGACCCTCACAAGCACACGGTGAAGACAAGAGACTCGACCTGGATGTGCGGCGCTTTCATGATCTTCCATGAACTCTTTACTCCCTTTGTTCTTAGCCAGAGAGCTTTACCTCCACTGACCCAGGTCTATCTTGTTAATCACAGTGGACCCCGGTTTATGCACCCCGACAGTAAGAGGGGAGCAACCACTGTGAGCGGTGGACGTCTGCATATTGATGAGAATGCGCAGCCCTGTGGCCTTCAGCCTGAGGCTACTTTTCAGTAGTTAGGTGCTAAGTAAAGACTGTCTTGCCCCCAAAGACATGTCAACAAGATGTACGAGTGTCAACCAGCACCTGTCAGCAGGCACTAAATAACATCATTGCCTGCAACCAGCCAGGCCGAGTTGTCTCAGCACACAGCTACTTTGTCGCATTGGAAAAGGAACCAGACAGGAGACCTGCAGTATCCGAGGTGCCTTCCCTCCACCCCCCCACCCCACCCCCATTTGGTGGAAAGGTTAAAGCTCTCTCATTCCTAGTGGGTTATCCTCAATTCTGCCTCATCTAAGTCAGACTAAACAAAGCCAGAGACAGGGGAAGAAACCCCAGTGCCCAGGAATGGAAGTCAGAGCGTGGTGACAGGCATGCTTGTGCCCCACTCCCGCTGCTGTCCAACCCCCATGTGATCCTCGAGCTTCGCAAACCCACCTGCACAGTCGCTCGGCCCCTAGGTGGCAGCAGCATCTCTGTGTCCATGGCTCAGCTTCCCCAGGACTCTGCAACGAGCCTCCATACCTGTCAACTGACCAGGTGGCCTCAGTCTGTGGCTTCCCCACATCTGCTTGCTCTCCATGGATTACCGACACAGAAGCCAGAACAGGGCAGGTGGGGAGGTCACTGCCCATTTGCCCCCGGGGACCTCATCTAGTCTCTGACTGCCTCTGCTCAGCAGTCAGATCTTGGGAGAAGGACACAGAGACCCCAAAGAGCCAGACTCACCTCCTTCAGGAATGCTGGCAGGCACAGTTAATGCCCAACCAGTGTGCCCACTCTCCTCCCTGTGTTCTAAGGGATATAGACCATTGCCCAGAGTCGCAAGGGGCCTGGCTATAGGACTATAGTTCTCAGGAACATGAGCAAAAGTGTCTGGTCATGTGACATAATTCTGACCAATGAAATGCAGGCAAGGGTGCAGGGTTCCCAGGATTCAGTCTTCCTGCCAGGAATGCAGCGTGAATGCAGGGAGGTAGAGCAGCTCTCTTGTAACCAGGAGGCAGCACAATGGTATCCAAGCCACAGACCCAGGGAAGTCCTGAGGGCACCATGGATGGTCACCACAGCCCCACGTTATCTTCCTAGGATACTGATGAGGGAGAAAGTAAATCCCTATTAGCTCGGGCTCTGTCATTTCTTGTTTCTTGCTGCTGAACACAGTCTGTTAACAAGTAGAGAAAACAGAGGTTTTTCACCCCTCTTCCCCGAATATCTATATTTTCCTGGGTCATCAAGAGACAATGGAATCAGAAATAAAATCTCAGCCTCTGACAGAGCTTAAAAATACGTGTTTGCTTAACATGAAATTGTCATTCACTTTATGTGCTGGCAGGACACCTTCCCCAGAGACCTGCACACAGAGAGAGAAGCTTCCCAAAGGAGACTCTGGCCACCGAGGTGACAGTATTGATGCCCCATGTGCCCTGAGCACACATGCCTGAGCTGGCACACTAGGGAGGGCCCACACCACTCCTGTCTGCAGGAAGATGCCCAGCAGGAGGCTGAACAACACAGCTGAGGCACACAGCACCCATCAGGGTCCCTCCATGGAATGAGACATTCTCACAGGAGCTGTCCCCTGTCCCTCAAGATGTCTTTATCAGGAGTCCTGGCCACAAGATGAAGTCTTTGTATTCGGCAGGTACACTGAGCAGGAGCTAGGAGAGGGAGTTAGAAAGAAGGCTTCTACTGGGCTCGAAGGTCAAATCACCACTCCAACCCCCAAGGCCTTCTTTATTTGGATGCCAGGGGTGAGGACCCTTACAGTTAACAGGCCCCACCCTCTCCACCCAGGCTCCCATTGGTGCCTTTGAGAAGTGACTAGATCAAGAGGGCAGAATGCCAGCAAATGGGATGGTAAAAGGGGCCTGAGTTTCTGCTCTTCCCCAGGGGAGGGCCCGGTCAGAGGGGAGCACTGATTCAGACCCTGGCAGCGCCCCTGCCTTGTCCCACAAGACTGTGGGGAGCAGAGCTGGTTTGTAAGATGCTTGAGCGGTAGTTCTTTGAGCCGACAGACCAACCCCTTACCCAGCTCAGGTCCCGCGGGCATCTCCAGGGCCAGAGGGAAGCTCCCCTCAAGGCATCCTCTTAAGACCGTCAGAGGGCAGTATTGCAGGTCTTGGACCTCCAGGCACCCTCCCCACACAGGTTTTCCCTGACCTTCTCCTCACCTGTTTTTCCAAAGATGGTGATGGAAGTGCAGACCGAGGGAGCACCCCAGACCCATACACTTGTCCACTCCTCATCAAAACCAAGTTGATTTTGACTTGAAAATGTGGGCATGCTGGTGGTGCTTAGTTAGAGGGGTTGAAATAAGGAAAGGTGAAAAGACCCATACCTTTTTCTTCTCTTTCTAATAATGAAACTGCAAGTTTAAATCTCCCTCGTGGTAGGAAGAGCAGACTCCAGGCTCACTGCCAAGTGTAACCTGCCAGTGTGGCTGGCACAGCTCATCTGTGTCCGATACGCTGCCGAGGCTGCTGGGCTTGAACAGTCCTGAAGCTTATGTATGGGATCGCCTGCTTTGGTGAGGAAAGAGAAAACAAGGAATTTTCTGTTGTTTTGAACAATAAACAAGTCTCGTCTCTATTGAGCCTTGGGCAGATCAAAGGGTGTTCACTTGGAAGATTATTTGAACTACAAACTCAGTCTGGGCAGAACCTTGAGGAAACCGGCATTTCTAGGCAGATGAAAGAATTTTAAAAATATTAAAAGTGGGGACGACTGGATGTATCCTGCATATCCTGCAAATGTTAGAAGGGGTGATGAAGCTCAGACTAGAAAACTGCTGAACAACTTTTTCTGAGATAACTTTAATTCACAGAATAATTTGTTTAGATGTGCAGATTCACTGTTCATCAAGTCTGTGATCTCACGCCACATTTCCAATAGTCTCCCACTACATGATAGCTCTTGAGAAAACTACCCCATAAATTCTACCAACACCCCCAGGGCTCAGGGAAGGAAGGCACTATTGACTAGTATGGGAGCAGTGGCCTAGAAAGGGAAGCTTCAAAGAGGACCCGTGAAGATGGGGAACAGAAGGTGGATGCCAGGAAAATTCTGGAGGTCAAATATGGAGGTAGTGACAGCAGTTCGTGAGGAAATCTCATCAAATTGGAAAAGTCTTGCTCTGGGAAAGCCCAGGTGAGAGGATGAAAAGATGAGCCACATATGGGAGGGAAATGTTTGAAAATTATAGGTCTGACAAAGGAATAATAATCAGAGTATAGTAAAAACTCTCCAAGTTCAACAGTAAAAATATGAATTGATAATATAATTAGGAAATGGGAAAAATACAGGAACAGATATTTCACTAAAGTAGATAAACAGATGGGAGCTAAACCCTGAAAAGATGTTTAACATCACAAGCCACTGGAAAAATTTAAGAAACACAAAGTGGGGTTAACATTCTCATCAGAATGGCCCAAATAAACATAGCAACAATGCTAACTACTTCTGAGAAGGTGGAGTAATCCAATCGCCTATGCATGGCTGTGGGAATAGAAGAAGGCACAGCTGCTCTGGCCATCTAGAAGTTTCTTAGACAATGAAACATGTGGTAGCCACATTATTCAGCAACTGCACTCTTGAGCATTTATTTATCCCAGAAAAAGAGAGAACTATGTTCACACAGAAACATGCTAACAAGAATGTTTATAGCAGTTTGATTCATAATAGCCCCAAACTTGAAACAACCCAGGTACCCTTCAACAAGTGAATTGTCAAACACACTGGTTCATCCACACCATGAAGCACTTTCAACAATAAAAAGGGATAAATGACTGACATGTGCAAACACCTGAATAACCCTTCAGGGAATTCTGCTGAGTGAAAGCAAGCCCACGCAGAAGGGCACATACTGTGTTTTTCTGTTTATGCAACATTTTTGCAAAGACGCAACTTTTTAAATGGAGGACATAAGTGGTTGTCAGAGGATAGCCATGAAGGGTGGGAGAGGAGCTGGATGTGACTATAAAAAGGTGGTAGAACAAAACTGCTGAGTACCTGAGCTGGAGCAATGGATATAGGAACCCACACAGGTAACAAAATGGATAGTCCTAAAAACACACACACCACACACACAATGTAAGTAAATATAAGTAAAATTGGAGAAATAATAACAATGGTGGATTCAACCAATGTCAGTTTCCCACATGTGATAGTGCACTGCAGTCTGGCAAGCTGCTACTTTGGAGAAACCAAGGAAAGTATACACAAGATGCACTGTATTATATCTTAAAATAGCAAGTGAATTTTCAATTAGTGCAATCAAATATCAAAAACACTCTCAATTTTCAGTAATTCTGATATGCACTAATTTCGGCGAACACAGTTTAGTTAAACAAAATAACATCAGTCTCCTAACAACACTTAAAAGCTAATTTACCATAGTATATTAAACATATTTAGTCACATAAAGTACAAACCTCAGTAAGGTGCCAGTCTCCATAAATAACTAGTGCATGCTGCTAGGATCCTGTCACTCAAAGTCCATCAGTGACTGGCCACTGTGTCTCTGCCATTCAGTTCATGCACACAATGTAAAGTGTGTAATTCTGTTTACTTTTTATCTCTTGCCATAACAAAACAGAAGAAGAGCAAATATAAAGAGGGAAGGAATAAAGAACAAATATCAATTAACGTGTAAAGAAAAAAAATTAGGAAAAAAAACCCACAAAATAAAAGTTTGGTGTTTTGTAAAGATCAATAAATTTGACTAATGTTTAGCAAGATAAAGAAATAAGAAAAGAGACTATGAGGAATAAAGCAGGTAATACTACTACAGACCCTACAGGTAACAGAAGGATCATCAAAGAACACTCACACACAACTCTCTACACACACATTTCATAACACATGAAATGGACCAATTCCTCAAAAACAATTATCCCCTCAATTATCACTACTCACCCAGTATGAATTAGGTAATTTGACTATCTCTATAATTAATGAAGAAATAAAAGTGTTAATGAACAATTCCTAGAAAAGAAATTGCCAGGGAAGATGATTCCATTGATGTATTCTAAACATTTAAATAAGAATTACATTGATTTAAAATAATGTTTTCTAGAAAACAGGAGTTAAGAAAACTCTCTTCGAATTATTTCCTAAGGCCTGCATTACCCATTTTTTAGAGGAAAGGGGACAGGCTCGAACGAGTATCCCAAAAAAGAAAAATGCTCAAGCACAAACGGGAACAGAGGAGGTTGGAACAGGCGACTGTAAGTGACAGTATTTCTTTACTTTCCCAAGTTCGCTCAGCAATCCAGGAGGAAGAATGGCTGAAACAACTGTAGTTCCCTTTGAGATGGGGGTGCAAAAGTAAGTACTGTGAAGACAAAGGGATATTTTTAATGGATGTAGCGCCTGGCATACAAAAGTACCTTAATAATTGTTGGTGGGATGGAATCGAATGGAATGAAGAGAATGGATGGAAGGAAACGAATGGATGGATGAGATGGGTTTGAAGGTCCCCGCAAGGATTCTTCTTTAGCATCACTCCTATCTACCACACATACTGGACTTCTTAATAACGGCTGTGGTAAGACCAAATGTTCGAGTCAACAAGTATTTCATGACTATGAACTTTGTTGCCATGAGTTGTGGCTGCAATGAGTGCAGACATAAAATGATCACACGATTTTTGTGAGGACATTACTCACTAAATCAGATAGGAGAAAACTTTTTAAAATGAGTGTTTTGCATACATCTACATCATCAATAACTTGGATTCTCATCCATTGAAAACAAAATTCAATGGAGCAAAGAATCAAAGTTATGATGCATCGGGGTCAACCTTAATGATTTATTCCAATTTCTCAAGTGTGTTTCTCTCAGAAAGAAGGCATTGTTTCACTTGCCATTAGCAAGATAATAAAGAAATGGCCGATTTATCCCCAGCCACCCCGCAAAAGCAAATCCTCCCTCCTCCTAAAACACATACTTTCTGTCTGTGGAAATATTCCTGATTGTGACACACACTGTATGAAATCGCCATACATGTATGAAAAGGCCTCAAATGCCTTTTACCCGAGGTCAATACCCAGATATCAACCCTCATAGCCATCGGAGGGCTTTTCTGTCACACTTCAAGAAAAGGAAGGAAGGACCTCTTGTAGAAGAAGAACATCAATTCAGAGCACCACCAACATAGAAGACTCTTTTCATGATCACATGGAAAAGCAACTAATCTAAATGCAAAACCAAATCAAAGAAAGGAAGCTCACCTATTTGTGCATGAGATGGATGGTGATAAGGGATGACCCTAACAAATTCTGGGAGTTGCTGATAGTGATTCCTCCGGGGAAATATGGTAACGGTTGCAGGCATCACATAGTCACTGAAATTCACTACCTCAGCACTCCTTGGAAATAAAAAGAACATTATTACAAAATTGCAAAGGAGGGCACTCAGCTTGAAAATGGGTTTGAAATTTAATACTAAACTTCAAATTATTGAGACACTGAGCTTTTTTGGATGAATTTTTCAATTCTTATTGAACACTGCTCTATTTAAGACTCCATGCTGGCACCTATAGGGAATACCAAGAGAAGTGCAATGTAATCCTTTACCACAAATAACAATCTAGTTCAGGTCCAGCAGGATGGCCCAGGAAGTTATCAAATAACAAAGAGTCAGAACAACTGGAGACAGAATCTCAGCAAGTCCATTTAATCAGCAGTGTGCCCTTAGGGAGCTCACTTATACTGAATTTTCCTAATGGTCAAATGTTGTGATAAGTAGTGTGGTGGTATAGAGGAGAAAAATATCTTTTTCTCCTCTATACAGCTTAACATCATGGCTGGGGTCCTGTAAAGTGGACTGATTAGAGCGATCAACAAGAGAAAACCCAACAAGCTTATTAATCAGAGTATTCAGTGATGAGCAACTCAGAGGGCAGTGAGAGTGTGGGCCTAGTTAGCTTCTTACATAAAAGAACAATGCACTTTTAGAGAAATGACAAAGAAAAAGGACTTTGAGTTTCTAGGGTGGAAAATTGTGGGAAGGTAAATATATGGGGGGAACTGATGGAAGATAAAGGCCAGTTAGTAAATTGCATTATGCAGATTCCTCTGGTGCTATCTCCAGACTGTTAAGTGTCTAGATTTGTCTCTAGTGATTAACTTCTATTCTTCCTGATGAAAAGGGGAGGGGAAGATGCCGTTACAAATTCTCATCTTACTATTGAGCAGACAGGTGAAAGGCAGACAACTGTCTTTGGTATCTGCTTCTTCAAAAGTGTGTTCAGCTCTAAACCATCCTGTGTCCAAGCAGCATACTTTGGATAGCATAGTCTACTGTACCTTAGTGGACATTTGTTGTCTTGCTGCTCAGTATCCATTCATTATCTTCCTGATAGAGGGACATCTATTTTCCTCCAGGTGACCATCTGCATCCTCCCTGTCATATGAAGGTGACTCCATTCCTGGTTCAGGAGTAAACACTGCTATGCAGGCCTAAACCAATCAGTGCACTGCATTCCTCAGGGATGAGTATGGGGTCCAGTAAAATCCAAAGATGTTAAAACAAGATTAGGGAGAAGGCAGGTTCGAAGATTCTCGTCTGCTACATGATCCCTGAAGAATGGGAGTATCTCTCATACAACCGGGGAGAGACAGACTGAGAAGGGAGCCGACCTGTCAAGAGCTGAGAGATTCTGTCAAGTGAAATCAACTAGACGCTGGATCAAGTTACCCCTAAAGCCAGAGTATGGATGAACCTTACAAAATACAAGTGCCAACAAAAAAATTAAATCCGCTTTTGTCTAACCCAGTTGGAGTTGTCTATCATTTACGAGCTAATCCTACCTGGTACATTAGGTACTTGACTCGCGGAAGTTGATGCTGAACTGAGGTGGCTTTGACTTGAATACAGCAGATGTTCAGTAAATGATTACTGAATGAACCATGTCCCTGACAAAGGTAGTCATTTGTCTCCCAGAGGTGACTCGGACTCGCCCTGTGTCTTACCCAAGCTACTGACAAGTCACATGAGGCCCTTAGCCCAATCACTGACCTGGAAAGCAGGAGTGGCAGGTGACTCGGCCAACCCTCAGGCACTATGGGCGGGGCCAAGACTGCAGGACTACCACACGTTTGGAACGCTCGCAAGAGGCGCGCCAATGCAAGCACAGATTTCTGCTTATTTCTAGACGTGAGCAACCCACCCCGGTTGTCACACGACATTTAACACGTTCCTGATGGACGAGGTACACTTCCCGTCCTTTAACAATTGCTTTTCTCTAAAAACTAACCTTGGACGCGGTGTAGACCCGGGGCACACGCAGCTGACACCCTGCCCCAAGCACGGCAATTTCCGTTCACGCCCGTCGGGCCAGGCCTCCTGTGACAGACAACATGCCCCTCAGAGGTGGAGGCGGCACCCGAGGTCCCTAGGGAAACAGAGAGCAGGACCGGCGCCTCTCCATGGGGTCTGCCTCCCTGAGGGGTCCAGCGGCAGGCCTGCTCCCACCCCGGGGGCTGGCAGAGGCTGCGCCCCACAGCCCACGCGTGCTAGTGGCCACGCCTCTCAGCACACCCTCAGCTCCTCACTGCGCACTCTGAGTCAGCCCCCTGGACTTCCAGAACATTCCAGCAGCCGCCGAAGCATCTCCTGTGGGGTTCTCGAAAGCGGTGGAATATCCGCAGACTTGGGTGATCAGATGCTCCTGGTATCACAGGTGAGGAAACGGAGTTGGGGGCGGGGGGGTGGTTGCAGAGGTTACATACCTGCCCACAACACAGGTGGTTGTCAAACGAGGTCTGTCGGACCCCAGCTCACAGCTCAGAACAGCCTTACATCACTTTTCAGACTTATATCACTTTTCCACGGTCCCTCCAGAAGTCTCTTGGATACAAGAAGTGGTTCCTGGTCATTCTGGGTCCCCAGAACCTAGCATGTTCTATGAATGAATGAAATCTGAGGATTCATCTCTGCTCTATCCAGGCAGGAAAGCAATGGGAACCTCCCTCCACTTCAGTCCTATTGAACACGTGCATTGTCATGTGTTTCTTCCACTGTCTTCAGCAAGGAGAATAGGAAGAAAGGAAAACCCTTGGAAACTGCTTACTTACTTGGCAGATGCTGTTCTGTGCCCTTTACACATAGGGACCCATTTAATAATTGTAATAACTGTATGTGATAGGTAATAACTGTTTGAAGGTGACCCTGCAAACTTCACCTGTTACACAGGAATCATCAGATGGCCCAGGACTCTCTGGGGAAAGGCTCTTGGCTGTAAATACCACAATAACGTGAAGAAACACTCTAGGATTGACTTCTTCAGTCTTCAGTCACCTTAGGATCCCAGCTGGCAGCACTATACCCTTTGCCTGCAGCAGGGCTCACTGAGCACCTGTCCCGGAGGGGCCCCCCTACTGGGTGGAGACTCTTTCAGAAAAGGTATGATGTCTGTGTGCCCAGGACATTTAAGTGCTAATAGAACTCTCCTGAATGTGCCAGAGTCAGTGTCACCTTTACTAAGTGTGGAGGGAGAGGGTGAATTGCACGCACATGATTCTAGTAGCGGAGCCTTCCTGAAATGCTGCTCCATATGACCGGTGTTTCCCATTGCTAGACCAGATATATCCTTCAGACAAAGGATTCCTGTAACAGCTACCAAAATCGGAACAATGGCACCTACCCCTGTGCTACTAGGACAGTAAAATAGCAGCAAGGTGGGGTTGATTTGAGACTTTTAAGAACACAAATAGAAATGGTATCTTGGTTTAAGTCACAACTCTGAATCCCAGGCAATAAAATGCAGTAGAATTTTTTTTCCCCCTACATTCACTGTCTTTAGTCCTCACTTCTCTTCAGGGGAGGGAATGAATTCCACATTCTCAGTGGAAGCTAGAAGATGGAAACCTCAAAGGCAAGAATACACAAATGCTGTTTTGCCTGTATAGGATCTGCTCCCTCTTTCAGACCAGCATCTCCAATTCCCCATCCTCTTTCGGAGTCTTCTCTCTTCCATGTGTTTTGGATGCACCTGACCCCATTGGGCATTTCAGAGAGGCAGGCTGTGATGGGGGATGCAGCCCATTGGCGCAGTCCACTTTGGCCACACTCTCTCCTCCCAGTCAGGGAGATGCTTCTGGAAGATGCACAGAGCACCTTTGCCAAGAAAAGTCAGGCCTTGGCTGTCAGAACCCCCAGAAGAGCAAGCCTCAGACCAGGGATTAAAGTTCAGCGATCAGGGCAGTGAATTGCCTCTGGCGCCACCACCCAGTGGAATGTATGCAATCATCCAGATCGAGAAGGAAAGCCGATGGACAAGACTGACATGTGAGATGTGTAATACATGACCAGGAGGACCCACCACTAAGAAATAAAGGAGTGACACAGATTGAAGAAGACCACCAGTAACTTCAAAGGACAATGTCACCTTTTCCGATCAGGAACTGAAACCTGGTCTGCCGACCCTCCTCTCCATCCCCTTTCCTTACCATGTGGGTTTTTCCCTTAAAAGCCCAGGCTGCTGGCACAGCTGGCTGGGTCTGGACCTCCCTTGGTCGGCTCCATCCCTGTACCCTCTAATTAAATTTCTGCTTGCTCACTTGCCTAACTTTATTGTGGATTCTTTGAGTGACCCGAACCCCACATCGGCCACTTTAGCAGATGTTCGAGCAAAGAAACACTCACATTCTCTTCACGTTGCTGGGAGGGGAAGCTGTAACTCTGGTGCCCACAGGCATCTCCCCTCACAAGGGTACTTGCCACCAGCAGCCCAGAGGCAGGAAGGGAGAGGGTCTAGGCAGAGTGTAGTCCTAACGTGTCACCAGAGCCCTGGCCCAGCCCTCCCTAAAGCAGCTTCTGCTGCTCCTCTCCTACCCACTGTATTTTGGGGATGGATTTTTTGTCATTTGAAACCAACAGAATTGCGACTCGGTGTCAAATGAGGGCCTCAAGGTCAGAACCTGAGCTAGAGGCACACCAAGGCCTGGAAGCCAGCCCAGCACCTCCTGGCCTTCCGCTCCCCTGCTGTTCTGGATGACAGTGGAACCAGCTTTGGGAAGATTGCTGCCTATGGAAATTAACAAGCCAATTCAGTTATTTTTAAAACATTTCATTTGTTTGCCATCAACATTGAAAGGGAACTGCAGGAGCATAGAGAATGGAGAAACAGACCCACATTCACACCCTGTGGGGCTGCTGCTGGGGTCCTGGCGCACCTCATCCCGCTTACTGTCAAGATGTGGCCCAGGAGTTAGACGGGGGCTCAGGCTTACAAAAAGGAAAAGTGACTTTTCAGTTCAATGGCTTATCCTGGCAGGAAGAGGATTTGAAACTCAACACCCACTCACATGCTGTAGCTCTGAACAGCCACTCGGTGCCAGGTGGGATGGGGCAATAGGCTCTCCGAAGTCATCAGTGAGTCTGGCACGTGGGAGGCACACAGTCTGACCTGGTGATCAAGTGACTGATGGACCAGACCAGGAGCTCCCCAAAGGTTTCTGTGACTATCCTTCACTTACACCTCGACCCCCACAATGATCAGGAGAATGATCTGACGTGTCTCTGAAAAGTGTCAACTCCTCCACCTTAGGGAGCAGGGGTTCTAGAAAAATCACTGCATCCAGGAGGTTCATGAGGACACACCCCAGCCTGCAGAGCTGACTTCTGCAGGAGGAGATGAGAGCAGAGCAGTGCTGGCAGGGACAGAGGTGTCTCCCAGGGATATGCCAGCCCTCCCACAGCCCTTCCCCTCACTGACCAATGGCGGCTCTGAAGTACATGGCGACCTCATCCGGAGTCAGGGACCGTTCCCAGATGATGAATTCATCAAACATTCCGTTCTCGTAAGGCTTGCTGCGGTCCTGCTCCAACCCTATAACTGGGTTGATGCTGGGTTCCCTGTAGGCATGAGACACCTCTCCACTTGGGTCTGGGGTATTCAGAGTCCCATTGACACAGACTTTTGGACCCACCTTGGATTTGCATGTAAACAGCACATGAGTCCAGTGGGGACCTGGAGCAGAGCAGAGGTGACCCTCTGGTGATGTGGGAGTGAGTTTTCTCTGTGTGTTTTTTCCAGGTTAAGTACATCTTCTTTTTAAGGGGATAGGTTACTGGGAACCTTGGTGGGTTCTAATCTAGGTCATGCTTCAGGACTGACTGTCCTCAGTCTTAGGCGCAGGAAAGGAGCTGCCCTTTGTCCACACCCCACAGTCCCCAAAAGCAATTCAAAGAGACCTGCTTTTTAACGCGGAAGCACACACTCAGATGTCTCCATGTAGAGGTGACGCTCACAGTGTCTGCAGCTGGCAGGGCCAGGCAGTGACACATCAGACTGCAGTCAACACATCCATACGCCAGTGCCCAAAACTCGAGCCACAGGGACCAGCGAAGTAAAACCAGGATCTCGTTTCCATGGTGACAGTGAAGCGTGACCAGTGGGGCTCAGCCAGCATCGGAAGCGTCGAGCCTGCCCACCAGGCTGTTTGAGTCCCCAGGCACTACAAGTTCACAATTGTTACGCAGAATTTCCTAGTGTTCTGTGTTCACTGCTGTCTGAATGTACACTCAGCACTGCTCAAGACGACAGGTTGGGATACGCCACTCCTCTGCTTAAGCTCCAAACCACTGAAACTGGCCTCTGCTCTTGGTGACAGATATGCTCGTTACCAGCCTGGCAGTGCCAGGGGGAGGCCAGGCCAGAGGCCACAGCTGACACATTCCAGGATGGGGTGAGAACTGGGAAGTCTGGCTTGAGTCTGTGTTTTAGACCCTAAGTGGCGCTGCTTCCCTGCCATGAGCTGAAAAATGACTCCCACGCCCATCAAAGAAGCATCTTCTGTGGGAGGGAACCTTTCAGATCCCATGGTCCCCCTCAAGATCTTGATTCCAGGGTCACTGCCCCTCCCTATCATCCCTGGTACACACACACACCCCTGCCATTCTCCGTAGCTGTCATGCCAACCCTCACCAAACTCAGGTCACCTGTCCTCCATGAAGAAAAGGACTTCAGGCTCCTCCCTTGCCCTGAGTCCCCTGCCAACAGGACCTCCCTCACTGCTGCCTGTCTTCCCCACCATCATCCCCCTCAAACTCCCCTCTCCCAGTGCCTCCCATCAGGTCTGGACCTCAGGTCCCCTACAGCCCATGTGTCCTCACCCCTCCACTCTTTCCTGCCAGCTCCTTAGGAGGTCCCCATGCTGATCCCACATTGTCACCTCTCCCCCCTCCCTCTGCCCACAGGCAGAGCCCGTGCCCCTCAGCCCCAACCTGACACTGGCCCAGTGGTCCGGACATCCAGCATCAGCTCAGAGCATAGAACAGGGCACTTCACTCCCCAAGCTCTGAGTTCTTAACACAGAGAAGAAACAATCTGAGGAAGGTGAAGGAGCATCATCTTCCAAACTGACTTGGACTTTTAAACATGTACTGTTAGACCCAGTTCTCTCTGGTTCCCTCTCTTCATGGTAATTTCTAGAGGAATCAAAGTTCAGTCAGGCAAACACATCTCCAGCACCACTGACAATAGCATAAAGACCCTTAATTCCTCAATCTCCTCCCC
>RJWH01010179.1:0-18188 GCA_004363575.1 Solenodon paradoxus
ATAATTTGTTGTGACCTCAATTTTCTGATGAATCTAAGAGTTAGTGATTATGAGACAGCTTTTTTTCTTGTGAGGACAAAAATGAATACTTTCAAGTTCTTTATATGTTTACAAGTAAAAGTCAGACTAATTTTTTTAAGAGCAGATTTTTGACTCTGACTTAAGGAGTTTTAGATGCAAGCTTGCTTTCTACTTGGTCTTAACTTTTGTTAAAAAACAAAACAAAACAAAACACCACATCTTAATAAATTTTGAGCTCTAACTAAATGATCCATGAAGCAGGCATCTAGTAAGTAGAAAAAACTGCAAGGAGTTGTCCAAAACGGAAGGTTTTTTTTGTAGTCAGAAAGAAGATGGGACAAGGTTGTCAGCAGAAGAAAAGAAATATTGTTTCAGCTAAAACCATCTTCCCTGCGGGGGCGGTGGAGGGAAGGCCTAGGGGTTTTTATCCTGTAAATTACCTTGCCAGGGCTGACTGGAAATTCCTGATGGATTGGTTTTAAGATTACACCTTGCGGAGAGGTGGAAACTGCAATTAGGTTATGTATTAAATCTAGGTGAGGCCTGGCAAGAAAGACTTCATTTGGGGTCTTTTTTCCTTTTTCCATTGTAATTCCTACTGTGTATTCTCTGATGCACTGCTAACTTTAAGGCTGCTGCTTTTAAATTCTAGACTGCCAGGCAGTGGCACATCTCATTTTTTAAAGTATATATTTTATGACAAATTTCTTTGAAAAGCCTCCCCCTCCAAAAACAAAAACAAAAAAAAAACAGGAATTGGGAATATCAACTACCTCTTGAGCTGGGAACAAAGGATGGAGTTTCCGAATTTGTAGCCCACCTTTTTAAGTTCTTTTGGTTTTAATCATGACCATACAACCAAACTCTAATGGTGTTATGGCAGAACCTCCAGATGATGAGAAGACTGACAGCTGGGCACTCAAAGATAGAGAAAATAGCACTTTATTGCAAGGACCAGTGCTACCTCAGGGGTATTGTTACCCAAAGCTGAGCAATGAGGGGTTTAGGGGAGCTCCTTTTACACTCTGAGGTAATGATTCATTTCCTTGGCTATGTGTGATTTCTACTGGCAACTCTTATCGGTTATGTACAGCTGCAAGGCAGGGAGCTGATGCTTGTTTGTCCTTAGTCACGATAACAGTACGTAGCTGCAATCTCCGTAGTACCGTGGAAAATTCCTGGCAGACTAACTTTCACATCGGGGTCAGGGTAAGGTTTTCTACCATAACTGAGGCCTGAAAACTTTTGTTTTCTTTTAAAATCACAGTGTGCTTTTAGTGCTTTAAATATTTCACTTCATTTTCTTCTTACTAGCATGGTTCAATTTAATTTTTAATCCTTATTTCTCTGTAGATAGGCATACTTTCTGTTTTCATTTAAGATTTTCTCTTTGTCTTTGATTTTCCATAGTTTGAATATACTGTGCCTAGATAGCAACTTTTTAGTATTTATCTTGCATATTGTGCTCTAAGCTTCATGAACCTGTAGGTTAGTGTGTATCTTTAATTTTTGGCAAAAAGAGTGGAATACCAGATCATTTTCTAGCCTGGATTTCTCTGGCATATCTTATCCCTGAACATTTTGTGCCACGTGGCAAGAGACTCTTGCTCTACACTGAATTGTGTCATACAAAATTCATATGAGGAAGCCCTCACCCCACAGGTGACTGCACTGGAGATGAGGCCTTCAAGGAGCTAATTATGATCAAATGCGGTCATAAGGGTGGAGCTCTGACTGATGGATCTGGTATCATTAAGAAGAAGAAGAACGTGTTTTACTGTGAGGATCTTGGGGGTCTCACTGTAGGATTATTGTGAGTCCCAGAGATTTCCTTGGGTCCACTGCTCTGGCAACAAAGCAGTACAGCCAGGAGGAAGCAAGTGAGATGTATTGAAGTGAGAGGAATAGCACAAAATTTCAGAGAGAATACTGGTGCACCAATCAGCAAGGGAAGTGACCCAGGGGGTCAGGGGCCTGAGTTTTTAGGAATTTGGCAGTTTGTCCTCCATCATCAGCCCTGTCCATGGGCATTCTGGGATAGGATAAGGGTTTTGATTGGCCCATTAGTGGTTTCTTTTAAACTGACTGGAGGACATCAGATTGGCGCTCTCTTATGATTTACTGCCATTGTTCTCTCTAACAGTCTGACTTTGAGCATGAGTACTTGTATCCTGAGACTCTTGATTGGTAGTTATCTGTACTTTGAACTGATTCAAGAACTTCAGATTCACACTATGGTTTTCTGGCCTTGTTTCTCCTACCTTCCCCCTCCTCTTCGCTCTGCTCATGACTAACTGTGCTACCTAACAAGTAGAGAGGATAGGAACTTGCTTTGCTGTGCGTCCCATGCCTGAACCCTGGGGTTTTTTAATTAGGGTAGATTAGATCAGCAGTCTGAATGAGATGGTGTTCAGCAGTTTCAGAGGAGGGGTACACGGTGTGTCCAGATCTTCTATCTCTTTGGTGAGTCCAGAAAATACCTAGATCTCCAAATGCATGTGTTACCTCATGTTTCTTCTCTTTTGCTTTCTATCCGGAGGGCTTACATAGTTTAATTTGTCACACACCTTTAGGGTACTCAGTAATTCCTCGGGGCCAGTATGCTAAAGTTTAGGCAGCCAGTGGTGTGCTGAACAATCTTAAGACCTATGGCTTGATTCCAGTGATGTGGTTAGGACTTGGAATGAATATGGGGTCAGTCACAGCACAGTGTACTGGGGGAAGAAGGTAAAGCCCACCATACTTTTTTAATCTGTCTAATTACCCTATACATCATGTTTAGTTTTCAACAAAAAATTGCAAAGTATGCTAAAAGACAAAAAGTATAGTCTGAATGGACAAATCAGAAGCAGACTCAGCTATGACAGGGATTGGAATTATCAGGCTGATAATTTAAAATAACTATGATTAATATGCTAAAGGATCTCATGGGGACAGTGACATAAAATGTAATTTAAGATAGTTGATGTAAACAGAGAGATAGAAATTCTAAGAATTAAAATAAAATACTAGAAAAAAACTGTAGTAGAAATGAAGAATGTCTTTGATGTATCTATCTGTAGACTGTACACAGCCATGGAAAGAATCACTGAGCTTTAAAAAATACTGCAATAGAAAATTCCAAAACTGAAACACAGAGATAAAAAAGTGAACAAGACTGAATAGAATATCCAGGAACTGTGTGACAATCATAAAATGTGTAGTTTAACATGTAATACCAATAACAGAGGAGAAGAAAGATAAAGAAACTGAAAAAATAGTTAAAGTTTTAATGACTGAGAATTTTCCAAAAATTAAAGATACACACTAAACTACAGGTCTATGAAGCTTAGTGCACAATCCGCAAGATAAATACTAAAAAATTATTATCTTGGCATATTATATTCAAACTATAGAAAATCAAAGACAGAGAAAATCTTAAATAAAAACAGAGAAAAACATGCCTTATAGATACAGAGAAATAAGGATTAAAAATTAAATTGAACCATGCTAGCAAGAAAAATGTGAAGTAAAGTATTTAAAGCACTAGAAGAGCAAACCACTAAACTAGAATTCTGTATCTTGCAAAAATGCTTCAGAAATGAAGGAGAAACAAAGACTTTCTCAAACAAACAAAAATTGAAGACTTTTGTCACCAGATGACTGACCTTACAAGAAAAGTTAAAAGAAGTTCTTCATAGAGAAGAAAATGATATAGACCAGAAAGTTGGATCTACAGAAGAATTAAAGAGTAGTAAAGAAGGAATAAATTAAAATAAGATCTTTCATATTTCTTACTCTTAATTCTGAACAAACAGGTAATTTGTCCATAAATAAGAGAAATAACTGACATCTGTGTAATAAGGAATGGAACGAGGAATTGGGAATACTTTGCTGTAAGGTATATACATTAACTGTGAAGTCATATAGTATTATTTGAAAATAGGCCTGAATAAGTTATAAATGTACATTGAAAACTCTAAGGCAACCACTAATTTTTTATTGTAATTGAGATGTAAAGATGTGAGAGAATAGAATTATATAAAAATGCTCAGTTAAAACCAGAAATGTCAGGAAAAAAGAATAAGAGACAAAAAAGGAAATAAAGAAAAAGGGCAAAGACTGGAAAATAGGTATGCATATAGTAGATAATAATCTAAATATATCAATAATCACTTTCAATGTGAATGATCTAAATACGCTAATTAAAAACAGATTATAAGAATAGTTTTTATGAAGACCAAACTAAATGTTGTCTAGAAGATTCTCACTTTAAATATGAAGAAAGATGAATTTAATGTATAATAATGGAGAAAGATATATTAGACACTCATCAAAAGAAAACTGGAGTAGTTCTATGAAATTTATGCTGAGTAGCCTTCATAGCCACGAGAATTATCACTAACAAAGAGGTGTATCACATAATAAAAGGGTCAAATTGCCAACAAAACATTATTTATAGTGAAGGTAACTAAGAATAGAACATCAAAATCCATGAGGCAAAAACTCATAGAATACACAGAAAAATACATGAATCCCCAGTTATAATTGCAGACTTCAACACCTCCTATCAGTAATTGACAGACCCAGCAGGAAGAAAATCAGTAAGAATATATTTGAACTTAACAGCACTATCAATCAACTGCATCTAATTGACATAATAGACTATTGGCTCCAACAATAAAATAATACATATCTTCTCAAGCTCCATGGAACATTCACCAAGATAGACCGCATTCTGGGTCATAAAACAAACATTAAGAAGCTTAAAAAGATGAGACATCATAAAAATGATGGTGTCAGGACACAATGGAATTAAAGTAGAAATTAATAATAGAAAGATAGCTGGAAAAATTTGGATACAGTTCAAATATAATTCTAAATAATTCAGAGATCAAAAAAGAAATCTCAAGAGAAATATAAAAGAAAGATTTAAATGACAATAAAACCTATTTAAATTAGTGGTATGCAGCAAAGCCAGTGCTTAAAAGAAGATTTTAGCATAGAATACATATATTAGAAAAGAATAATCTAAATAATGATATATACTTCCACTTTAGGAAACTAGATATAAAAGTTCAAATTAAATTCGAAGGAAGCAGAAGAAAAAAATTATAAAAATCAGCAGAAATCAGTGAACTCGAAAGCAGGAAATCAGTAGAAAAAAGTCAATGAAGACAAAAATTGATACATGAGAAAAATCAAAACATCTTGTCAGGCCCACTAAGAAAAAAAGAGAGAAGGCAGAAATTCTAACATCAGAAGTGAAAGCAGGGCTATCACCCCTGATTCCATGGACATTAAAAGGATAATCAAATAATATTTTGAACAACTCTGTGTCCACAAATTTGGTAACTTATGAGTAAATGGACTATTTCTCTAAAAGACAAAAATCTACAAAAACTCACAGGAGAGCTAAAGAATCAAAATAGGCCTATAACTATGAAAATGAAATAAATATGAACAATTTAAGGAAATAAAGCTAACAGACAGACAAAACAAAAGCTGACTCTTGTACACTGACCACAGAACTGAAGTTACCAGAGGAAAAGTAGGAGCTAAAGGCAGTGAGGCAATGGAGAGAAGTGGAGGACTTTTAGAAATTTGGTGGTGGCCTTTCTAGGCCTTTCTAGACACAATGGGAAAGGGTTCTACTGTCAGAGAACTTCAAATAAAAACCACAAGGAGGTATCACCTCACACCAGTGATAATGGCCTATATCAAAAAGTCTAGAAACAACAAGTGGTGTAGAGGACATAGAGAAAAAGGAACAGTGTAGGTGCGGATGTAAATTGGTGCAATCTCTTTGAAAAACAGTATGGAGATTCCTCAAGCAAATAAAGATGGATCTACCATTTGATCCAGCAATCCCACTTCTAGGCATATACCTAAGGAACTCAAAAGCTCTAATCAGGAAAAAATACTTGCACCCCTATATTGACAGTGGCACAGTTCACGACAGCCAAGATGTGGAAATAAACTAAATGCCTGTCAACAGATGACTGGATCAGGAAGTTGTGGTCCATATGCTCAATGGAATTATCAGCAGCTATTAATTTAAAAATATTAAATTGTGCCTTTTGCAACAACTTGGATGGAACTGGAGATAATTATGCTAAGCAAAATAAGCCAGAAATAAAAGGAGAAAAAGTACATAATGCTTTCACTCATATGTGGACTATAAATAAAACAAATGAACAGACAAATCTCAAGGAAATTCACAGGATGCTAGACTATGTCTTGTGGGGGGGGAGGGGAGGAAGGGAACAAGGAAGGAAGGAGGGAACAAGGTGGAAGTAAAGAGCACTAGAACTTTGGTGGTGGTTGTGGTGTGAAATGAACACAGACTGAGGTGAAGAATTTTGATATCCTAAAAAGTATATATGCAGTGTAAACAAAAGAAATAACAAAGCACTTAAAAAAAAGAAATATGGTAGTAGACATGCTGTGTTATCATATAATTGATGAAGAGTAAACTTATACATCTAAACTTATATTTTTTAAATCAAAGTTACCTCAATAATAAGAACAATAATAAAGAAATTGAAATCAATAATTAGTAACTTTCCAAGACAGAAAGCACCAGACCCAGATAGTTTCAGTAGTGAATTTACCAGTTAAGGAAGAAATTATACCCATTATCTACAATTCATTCAAAAAAATAGAAGTAGAGTGAATACTTCCGACCACATTCTGTGAGACCAGCATTACCCTTATATCAAAAGTAGGCAATGACATTATAAGTAAAGAAAACTAGCAATTCAGTATCTCTCATGAACATAGATGCAAAAATCCTCAGCAACAATTACCAAATCAAATCCAACAACATATAAATACACTATAAACAAATACGATTTATTCCAGCATGCAAGAATATTTCAAAATTTCAGGTAATACCAACAGGCTAAAATAGAAAAATCATTATTGGTAGATGCAGAAAAAGCATTTGATGCAATCCAACACCCATTCATGATAAACTAAAGGGAAACTTCCTTTATTTAAAAATGTTATAACCGGGCTACAACTAACATCATCTTTTTAATCAAATGGTTGTCAATATATTAAAAAGGTTGATTTAAGTAACTGCAATGGTGATTTCAACCCCAACTCCTGCCTCAGTACTGATGGAAATAACCTGTTTAACAATCTCAGGAGGACTGTGCAACTTCATGAGTTGCTTATGGAACCTCATCTGAAAAGGATTCCAGGTTATTCACAATGTGGGTTTTTTTTTTTCTTGCAGTGATTCTGAGAGTCTTGGTATGAATCTCTATTGTTCCTTTCACTTTGGGATTCTTTTCTTTGCACCTCAATCAAGTCAACATACACCTTCTCTTACAACTAACATCATTCTCAGTAGTAAGAAACTAGATGTTTTCCCACTAAGATAAGGAACAGGAAAGGCTGCCTCCTTTCACTATTTTCAAAATTGTACTGGAACACTTATCTCATGCATTAAGATAAGAAAAAGAAAATACATAGATTGAGAAGAAGGAAATAAAACTGTGTTTACTGATGATGTGATTGTTTATGAAGAAAATCTAAAAGTTGAACCCAAAAATCTCTTTTGGAATTAATAAGCAATCATAATAAGGTTGCAGGATTTAAGACTAATATACAAAAGTCATTTGGTTTCCCTATGCACCAGCAGTCAGCAATTGAAATCTGAGATTAAAAATATATGATTATATATTAGCAGCAAAAAAAAATTAGATATGAATATAATAAAAAATGTACAAGATCTATATAAAGAAAGCTATACAACTGATGAAATTAAAGAAGGCCCAAGTAAATGGAGAGAAATTCCATATTTGTGGTTAGGAAGACTCAATATTGTCAAGGTGTTATTTTCTTACCAACTCAATCCATAGATTCAGCACAATCTGAATAAATCCCAGCAAGTTACTCTGTGGTAATCAGCAAGCTGATTCTAAATTTTGTATGGAGAGACAAAAGACCCAGAATAATCAATACATAATAATCAATAGCAAAGTCAGAGCACTGGAAATACTCAACCTCAAGACTTAACTAGAAAACCACAATCATCATCAGAGTGTGATGTGGTCAAAAGAATCAACAAATCAATGTATTGACAAAATTCCAGAAACAGAACCACACAAAAATAAGCAACTAATTGTTGACAAAGGAGCAAAGACAATCCAAAGGAGAAAGGACAGTCTTTTTAACAAATAGTACATAACCGTGACCTTACACTTTTTATGAAAATTAACTCTAAGTAGATCATAGAAATAAATATAAAATGCAAAATTATAAAACTTCTAGATGATAGCAGAGGAGAAAAGCTAGGTGGCCTTGAATTTGACAATCAATTTTTAGATACAACATTAAAAGCATGATCCATGAAAGAAGAAAAAAAATAAGGTGGACTTCATTAAAATAAATAACTTCTGCTCTGCAAAATGCACAAAAGAGGCAAAGAGACAAGCCACAGATTGGTTGAAAATATTTGCAAAAACACATCTAATAAAAGACTTTTATCTAAAATAGACACCAGCAGAAATCTCAGTAACAATGACAATAACAACAAATGAACAACCCATATGAAAAGTTGGCACAGATCTGAATTAATCCTTCACCAAAGATGGCAAATAAACATCTGGAGATATTCCACATCATTTAAGAAATGGCAAATTAAATCAATGAGATACTACTACACACGTATTAGAATAACCCAAATCTGAAATACTGACACCACCAAATGATAGAGAGGATGTGTAGCAACGGAACTTTCATGTGTTGCTAGTGGGGATGTAAAATGGCACAGCCACTTTGGAGGATAGTTTGGAAATAGCTTACAACACTAAATATAGTCTTACCATATGATGTAGCAGTCATGTTCCTTGGTATTTATCCAAATGAGTTGAAAACTTATGTCCACACAAAAACATGCAGAGATGTTCATAGAAGATGTATTCATAATTGTGGAAAATTGGAAGCAACTAAAATCTTTAATAGGTGAGTAAAAAAACAAATTTTGATGCAATCATGCAATTGAATTCAGTGATAATAAGAAATGAGGTAGCAAGCCATGAAAAGACTTGGAGGAAATTTAAATACTTAACAGGACATGAATGAAACCAAACTGAAAAGGCTATAGAAACCATAAAAAGATCAATGGTTTCCAAGTGTTGAGGGAAGGAGGCAGGAATGAAACAATACAGGGTTTTTTATGGCAGTGAAATTATTCTGTATGATACTATCATTGTGGCTCTATGACAGTCTACATTTGGCAAACTCCATGACACTGTACAAAGCAAAGAGGTTCTCTAATAGAAGCTATGAACTTAATTTATCTACATTAGTTCATCAATTGTAATAAATGTAACATATCACTGTGAGATATTAATAACAGGAAAAACTTGAGGTACAGGGTATGGAGTTACTCTGTACTTTCTGCTGAATTTTTCTGTAAATCTAAAACTAAGAAATCAAGTTTATTATATATTAAAAAATAATTTTCATACAAGGGGAGGAAAAACCTCTAAATTAGTCACTGAAACTGCAAATTAAGAAGGATCAAGGCTTTGGTAGCTGACTCATCTCCTTCATTGTAACCATCAAAGAGATTGATCTTTGACTTGAGGCATGTTCTAGAATATGCCAAGCTGTTTTTTAATCTTTCTACCTTTGTTCTACTCTCCTCTCAGAAAGGTCTTCTTACATGCTTTCCAAGATTAAGTGCTACCTTATCATTGAAACTTTTCCTAATCACCTAAAATTCCATATGATTCAGTTATTCGTCTATTAGGTAATACCCTAAAAACACAACAGTACTTCTTCACAGAGCTATATGCATCCCCATGTTCACTGAAGTGTTATATACAATAGTCAAGAACTACAAATAACTTAAGTGCCCATCAACAGATGAATGAATAAAGATGATGCAATATTTACAGTGGAATACTATGCAACTGTCAAAAAGGTGAAGCCTGCCATTTATTGCAACATGAGTGGACCTAGAGGGAATGATGTTTAGCAAAATTAGTCAGAAGGAAAATTACAGACATCATATGATATAATTAATATTTAGTATATAGAGATAGCAAGCTAACAAATGAACTAAATAATTAACTTTTAGCCCCAAAAAGCAAATCAATGAATACAGGAAGAAATGGGGGGGATGGGTAGAGGACAAATGGGGTAAAGAGGACTCATTGTATAGTGAAGGAAGAAAAGGAAATTGTGGCAAACTTACAGTATTATATACAGATAAAGATTTATTATCATGTATACCTTAAACCTAGCTAATGTTATAATGAAATAGTCAATAAAATCAATTAAAAATAAAAATAAATTTAAAAACCTAGTCTGACAGAACATATTGCTCCCATTTATTCTTCTACTTAATTGCAATAAAGCAATTATTACTCTGTATTGTTATGTCTATGTTTCTGTTTCCACCATAGTCTATAAACTTCTTTGTGACAGGCCTTGGATGGTTTTATAATTTGTTCATGTATTTCTTAACATGCTATTAGCTTAATAAATGATTGGGTAAAAATCTGAATGATCAAGAACTACAACCCTAACTTTATACGCTGCATATTCTGGATAAACAAGAACCTTTTAAAGGATGACATTCCAAATATTTACTAGTCAATATAGCAGTATGATTTAGGAATATGTAAGTCAGAAGTCAGAACTTTTCTGGAACAGTATTCTCATCTATAAAATAGAGATTTATATCATAGTATTTTATTTATATGATAAGTGTAATTAATTAACATGTAATTTGCCCATGTATTCAAAGCATTTAACAAATAAAGTTCTTCTAATAAAATATGCTGTACTGACATTATAATATTTACACAGGAAGAAATAGGTTACTAGGTAGACAATTGGCTCGGTGAGGGCAGAGATTATTATACTCTTATACATCAGTATCACTTTAACATAAATGGACTGACCCAGTAGAGGATGTCTAACATATTTTTTGAAAAAATGGTGAATAATTGGAGGTGGAAGGAAGCACTGCCCAACAGCATTTTATACATTGATGGAGATGTTCTATATCTGTGCTATCCAACATGGGAGCCAAATATGACTGTTGAACACTTGAAATGTGGATGGTGCCACTAAGGAACTAAATTTTAAATTTTACTTAGTTTTGATTCATTTAAATTTAAATATCCACATGTGACTAGTGGCTACTTTATTAAACGGCACAGGTATGTGTAATTTTCTCAACTGAAAAATTTCAGTGTTTTAAAAAATCCATCAAATTGACATTGAGAGCCTATTACATTTAAACTGTATGCCCACAATTTGATAACCTATGTTAAATGGACAAATTCTTTGAAAGACGTGGCCTTTCAACATTCATACAAGAATAATTCGAAATCTTAATAGGCCCATATAAAATAAAGAAATTGGAAAAATAACTTTAATATTCTGAATATAGAAGTAAAATCTGGCACTCCCTCTTGGAAATTCAATTGAGAGAAAAGAAAAATATGTATTGAGTAATTAAGTAACAACTAAAAAGTAACCCAGACACATACTCTATCTTAACTGTAGATAAGGCTCCTTTCAACTAACTATGTGTAAACTTAGGGAGAAAATTAGAACTATAGAAGCAAAATTAAGGTTAATAAATATTTGGAGAAGTCTTAAAAAGGGAATGGACAAAGAATATTCTATGTGACCCCAAACCTGTTTCTATTCTTACCTACCAAAAAATTCTACTACCTTAGCAAGTAACATTTTGAGTCAATCTTATTTTATTCTTCCTGACACTATTTGGACAGTTTGAGGCCTGTATTTTAATAAATCTCCACAGCCAGCTAAAAAAATACTCAACACTGAAGCAAAACTTAGCAGTCGAAATGATTGCCAAATATTGTCATAGAATTTCCAGGATATCTATAGACTTCTGATTAGTATATATGAATTTTAAGTGGAAGACACTTCTTTATCTTCTAGGAAAACATTAATTTACAAGAATTTAATGCTTCTTAATGAAGTGCTAACGAGACATCAGTGTAGGTAACAGTGTGGCTCCAAACTTGGCTTCCTATCAGAATCATTTGAGGTTTGCTTTCTTTCAAAACTATGAGACTCCTCGTCCAGGGGTTGTTGTGGGCCTGGAAATCTGGATTGTCAATAAAGTAGTTTTGATGACCAGGGTGAAATGGAACCCAATGCTTTTTTAAAAACAAGTTCTTTTGTCTATTGTTTTCCCGCTGCTAATACTGAGAGACTGGCAAGAGCCCTATACCCTGCCCTTTGGTCCATTTCCAGTGTTCCCATTTCCTACCTGACTCCCTCCAACACACACAGACACACACAAACACACTTTCCCTCATATCATTCGTGTGCCTATCTGCAGCATGACTGCATATTACATACATGCGAATGGACTCTGAATGTAACAGAGATCTTGTATTACACTCCAAGATAGAGCTCCTTTAATTTCAACAATACCTATTTATGAATTTAGATTGTACTATCTCTCATACCTTTTGTGAATTGTTCGATATTGATATTGATTTGATAGTCAATACTGTGTGGTTTATTATTAAAAGATTGCTTTGTTTACTCTTAGTGGGAACTCCATTTTTTCCCTCCAAATAGCTTACCTGTGTCTTCATTTTCAGCCAGGAACTGAAAGCAGGGGGAAGTCTTACTTCACCAATTTCTTCTTGGCTACACATTTGATATAACCCATAACTTAAAGCCCCTTCTCTCTAGATCACAGACTCTTGTTATCAATGTCTAGTTTTAGTCACAAATGTCACTTCAAATTCAACTCATTAAATAAATATATAACATATGTAGCAAACTTGGTCATTTTGTGTTTAGTCGATGTTAAAGTTGGAAGAATGAGTGCATTCAACATTAAGTGTTCTCTGTCAATCACTGACAAGGCCTGAAGTTCAAATCCTGATGGTGGATTTTTGCTTCCCTTTATTCTTGTTCACTGAATATCCTCTGCAATTTTAAGCTATTTTCTCCCTAGGGTTCTTTTTTAAAAGGAAAATCATTGTCAACAGCTTAAGCAAAGCCCTGCAGTAATCAAAGCAGTGCACAGTCATTGGATAAAGAAAAGCAGGGAGGAATAATTTAAAGAGCAGCATTCTTTTCTTGGGGCTGTTTCTTTACCCATCTGCAAACTTGAAAAGAACGAACTAGGTGGTAGAATTCTGTCATTGTTCACTAGGTGGCTTGTGTACCCCTAACTGAGATTTTCTTGAGAGGCTTCCAAAATTGCCTAATAACAAGTAAAAAAAAACAACAAATAGTTTGACAACAGCAGATGTCTCTCAGTAGTGATTACAGTTATTGTTCTTGTTATTCTTTGCACTTTTCCTAATTTCCAACCTCTCGACAATGACTACTGTAAACAATAAATGTTCATATTTGAATAGGCTTTTTATGATGAAATGGAAAAACCAGTTCAAATGCATATAAAAATGATTTCCTAAAATGAAACTGGCACTTTGGAAAACTGATCATCTCAGTCAATTAAACCTCGATCAGGATGTTTTAATTTTGTTCTGGGTTTCTTGCTCTATAATGTGGTGTGTGACAGCATATAATTCTAAAGCTTGAAATTATCTCCCAATAGCAGTGGCTATTCTATGAGTCTATTTTCAACTGCAGATGTTTTTAGTAAAGTCACAAAGCCCTGTCCCAATTCCCTGATGAATAATTTTATAGCATTTAAAAACCATACACATATCCAAATATCATAAAAGGAAATAGTAAAATCCCATTGAGGAGACATTGCTAAAATACATGCCAGAGGCACGGGTTTCAGAAATGATTATATTTAATAACTTTATTAATTAGCGAGAACATGACTGTAACAATATATTAATGGCATTCATGAGTTTTGTTCCATTGGGAAGTGAAGACACTAATGAATATTAAAAGTACCCAGGAGATGCCATAAATATAGCTCTAAATATGGTGTTCATATGTTGTTTTTTAAAATGTCAACTATCAGTCATCTCATTTCTGTGTTATTTGAAAATGCTTTGAAATCCAGCATGTAAGAAAGTAGCTTAATTAGATCAACACACTTCTAATCACATGTACACCTTATGTCCAAATCACATGATGGGGTTGTGTTACAGCTTTGCCTTTGAAATTGCTTTAGTTTCTAAATCTATTTGAACTGTAAAGAGGAAAATGAGTGTATTTTTTTCAGCTCTTCCCCTCTAGACTTCTACAAGTATCTCTTGGTCATTGCTCTGTGCCCGTCTCCTTTCTCTGCCTTTGTCTTTTCCAGAACGATTTGCTGTGTGAGTCCTCTGCAGGAACATTACCTGCTCCAATTTCAGAACTAATTGCTATGAGAGCAGTAGAAATAATGTGAATATCCCCATTCCCAGCATCCAGAGGGGTTCAGAATTGGGGGTTTTGAAAGAAACAGCACTCTGTCCACTTGGATGAATTACAGGCACTTGTTTTGTTCTCATATTACCAGAGTGTCTTGCCTCTTCCACTATGTAAAGGCAGTTCATAAGGTGAAATTTCTCCCCTGGGTTTCCACACATTCCCTACCCTGTGCTTTCCCTTTTTTTATTAAGTCCCCTATAGCTGGACTGGCTCTAGCATATTAATCCCCTTTGGAGGATTGGAGGCTGAGAAAATATGCATCTAGTTTCATTTCAGTTATCTTAATACCTCTCATTCTTTAGGAAATTTAGGGAGACCTATGTTTAACATGGCCCTTAGACCATGTCTTTCAATGATCAGGCATCTCACGGAAGTTTAGGATACAATTGAGGACTGTTGACTTTAAGTTGAAATTTTGGAAAAGTTCCTGGAAAGCTGAATTTTTGTCATTTATTAAGGCGATGTCTGTCTTTGTAGTTTAGATATTATCTCTGTGGGCGTTACAGTAGGTTTTTGCTTTGAAAATATCCCTGTTCTGTATTCTTGTCCTCACCCAGGGCCACTGTACTTTCACTGGAAACATTCAGAAAATCATCAGCTGCTGATCTGCCAGGCACATCATGGTATCTCCAGAATGTTCTGTGCTGAAGCCTCAAGATTCAATATGGAAACAAAATAGCAGGAAGGCATGACTTTCATGGTCAAATAGATTAAGAAAACTCATCATACTACGTTACCCATCGTGGAGTTTTCTGGAGCATCTTGGCATATTTGGGGCTCTGGGTACTCGTACAGTGAAAACAAAACCAGAAACTAAACTTTAATTTTTAATAATAATGTTATTATTTCCTTTGTTTACATTGATGTGTGCATTTTAGGATATTGAAATCACACCACACCCAGCACTGGAGTTCTGCTGCCCTTTACCATCAGCTGCTCCCTCCTTCCTTCCCGCCCTCCTCCAAATAATGAGTTTGTTCTTTTTTCCAATATGAATCCCTTTAATGTTCTTTTCTTGCCTAATTTCTCTGGCTAAGACTTTCAGCACTATGTTGAATAGTAGTGGTGAGCATCCTTGTCTTTTTCCAGATATTGGGGGAAAGGCTTTCAATTTGTCACCATTGAGTATGATGCTGGCCATGGGTCTGTCATGTGTTAATTTTATTATGTTGATATATGTGTCTTCCACTCCTATTTTGGCTAGGGTGTGTGGTTTTCTTTTATCACAAGTGGGTATTGAATCTTGTCAAATGCTTTCTCTAAATCTGTTGATATGATCATATGGTTTTTGATTTTTCCTTTGTTGATACAAGCCCTGTTTTTGTTTAAGTCAGATTGCTCTAAAATAATTTGACTTTTTTATATTGAATAGCAACTAATATTTTCTCATAAATGCTATTTTTTGGAAACGCACTGATTGGGAAGTATATTTAATCCCCTGTAACAGTGTTTTAGCGAGGCATACAGGCAGACTGCTGTCCCACCCTTCATTGATGCCACTCCCCAATAGGTGTTTCAGGCTTCCAAACTTGTTCTTCTCCAAGTACCTCCCACATGAACTAAGAAAAATATCAGTCCAGGAGAGGGATCTCAGAGTCCTACTTCACTCCTGCTATAAGGCCTGGGAGGCCCAGGCAGAGTTTCATGTTGTGGCCCCTCAGTTCCCGCTAGGGTAATTTTGCCAGATGTACACTGCATGCATACATACATACATAAATGCGTACATGCATGCATACATACATATATACATACGTACATAGAAGGTTTTAATATATATGTATAAAACGGTTCTTAAATTTCTTTGGCTTGTGTTATTTTCTTCTCAGGAGACTCAAGGCGGTGAGGTCCTGAAGAGAATGAGCACAGTTCAGCAGAAGGAGGCATTTCATACTCTGCCAGGAGTCAAGGTGAGGAACCAGAAAGAGGAGTGAAAAAACTACATACCCCAGAAGAGAGGGTGTCCCCATATTCAATCCTTCTGTCAATCCCGGGAGGACCCAATCATTGCTGGTCATGAGATGTACCCATCACTTCCTCATAGGGAGTCTCTGGAAGTTACGTAAAGGCCTTGATCTGAAGGGAGATGACCCCTGGTCAGCAGAGTGTCCCAGGAGCTCCCAGGAGTCACCATGGGGACCTTGAGTGATATCTGAGAGGACCACCCACCCCAGTACAGCCAGGACCCCACAGAGCCCAATTCCACCTGCCCAACTATAAACTCTGGGAAATCTCTAACTAGGTCGGCTGACTGCACTGTGGAATGACTTCTCAGATCTTCCTTCAAGTATTTATGAGATGAGCAGGACAGGAGACCTGTGAGGCCCTAGAGCACTGTCCTTAGGAAAAGTTCAGTGGAGTTGGCCTTTGTCAGAACCAACGAATTAAGTTTACCAGCTGAGGCCACTCATTCTACTTCACTTCCTTATCCTGTGGTGCCCCTTCATTTTGCTTCCTAACCACACTTCTGCTACTATTAACAAAAGCCGTCACGCCTCAGTGTCACAAGCCTCAGTGCTGCACACAGGAGCAATGCCTCAGCCCACAGGGAGGCCTAAAGCCGGGAATGTGCACAGGCACCTGACTATGCATATCAGTGACGGACTCCGGTGGTGAGAGAGAGGAAGAAAGAGATCAATGTCCCATGCTGTTAACCCTGGGTACTCAGGACAAAGCCATGGAGGAATCTCCTCAAGGTCCCTGTAGGGTCTCAGGGATGTGAAAATCGTGGACTAGCGGGGATGATTTAAAATCTGCAGAGAGAAAACCCAGCGTTTAACAAGAGCGAATGTGAGGATCCTCAGGGTGCTGAGGGAATCCCCTCCAGCACATGGACTCAAATACAGACCTATCCTACTTTTACCAGCTTGCTTTCTTCTTCTATTATGCCGGTCGCGGGTCTCCAACCCGGGTCCCTGGGCTTTAAAAGACCTGCACCTTAGCTGCCTGAGCCATAAGGGTAAACCCCCATCCTATTCTGGGAGGCCCCAGAAAAACTATCACTGATTCCAACTGTGTGGTCTCCCACGAAAAGGCCCTTGCTCTCAACAGGGCAGCTCCAGTTCCCCTGGGGGAGGAGACTTGGCTATAACAGGAGTCAAACCCTCAGGCTAGTAAGACCATCTCTCCCGCCAGGAGAGGGGTCCACTGCCTTCCCGCCACTTGTCCAGCCCGGAGCCCCAGGCAGAGGTCCTCAGAAGCCGGGCACCCTGACTTCCTCGCTGGGGACTCGGCAAAGTGAAGAGGATTCTTCTCTTTGTTGTTGGAATAGCCTGTTCACTCATGTTCCTGATGTGCATGAATACCTTGTTGACACGCCTGATTTTCAGAGGGTGGCAGAGGTGGCGGGCCCAGGACACGGAGGCAGGAGCCACAGCCTCCGGGAGGTTCCAAGTCGAGGACCCACAGTGGGATCCTACCAACCAAAACAGATGCCCAAGCAGCGCGGGGTGGGGGTGCGGGCGTGGTCAGACACGCCCCCCTGGCGCCCCTCCTCCACTGCACCCGCACCCCCCCCCGCCGCCTGACCGGATGTGGGTGGGTCAGCCGACTTCCGACTTCCGCTTCAGAAGCCTGGGCGTCCACGAGTTGCCAGGGCGTCGACGGGTGGCCGTGGCGTTTGCTGAATGGAGGGTGGAGTCCAAGACTGTCTGGAGTCCTGGTGAGTACCACAGTGGGGACCCAGGGCACCCAGGGGACCCCTGCTCCCCCTCGTGACAAAGGTAACGACCTAAATCCCTCCCTTCCTGGGGTTTGGGGAGGCCCTAGCAGAACTGAGTCGGGATTGTCTGAAACGTCACTGAAGGCCTTAGCCTACAGGAGTAGCC
>RJWH01010180.1:0-18175 GCA_004363575.1 Solenodon paradoxus
GCTCAGAGTTGCCGCCTTTCATCCTGACAGGTCTCCCAGGACTGGAGACCTTGCAACACTGGATGTTTCTGCTCCTTGGTACCCTCTACATTGTCTCCATTGTGGGCAACGCCTTTATCCTTTTCATTGTAAAGGAGGAGCAGAGCTTGCATCAGCCCATGTACTACTTCCTCTCCCTGCTCTCTGTGAATGACTTAGGAGTGTCTCTTTCTACATTGCCCACGGTGCTGGTCACATATTGCTTCCATTTCAGGAAGATCAGCTTTGATTCTTGCATGGCTCAAATGTTTTTTATCCATCTCTTCTCCTTCATGGAGTCAGGGATCCTGCTGGTTATGAGCTTTGATCGTTATGTGGCCATTTGTAACCCTCTGCGCTATGCCACAGTGCTCACTGATGCGCGAGTGGTGCTCATGAGTCTCTCTGTGATCATCCGCAGTTTCTGTGTGGTTTTTCCATTGCCTTTTCTTCTGAAGAGGTTGCCATTCTGCAAGGTCAATATACTCTCCCATGCTTACTGCCTGCACCCAGATCTGATCCGCCTGCCATGTGGCGATATCACCATTAATAATATCTTTGGTCTGTTCATTGTCATCTCTACCTTTGGCTTGGATTCTGCACTTATTCTCCTCTCTTATGTCCTAATCTTGTGCTCTGTACTTGCCATTGCATCTCGGGAGGAGCGGTTAAAGACACTCAACACATGTGTGTCACATATGTGTGCAGTTCTCATCTTCTATGTGCCCATGGTTGGTGTGTCCATGGCTGCTCGCTATGGGAGGCATGCTCCAGAGTATGTGCATACACTCTTGTCCCTTATCTATCTCTTCGTGCCTCCGATGCTCAATCCTGTCATCTATTCCATCAAAACCAAAGAAATTCGCAGAAGGCTTTGCAAGTTACTACTGAGAAACAAGTTTTAAGCAGAAGAATATTAAATGGTCAAGGTTCAAAAAGGATATTTATTGTTACAAATTTGAGTGTTCAACAAGTCTTTAAAAGTTTTAAAATTTATTTTGCATGTTAAACAATGAACCAGTTTTATACCGCCACATGGTAAAACCTGGAAATCCTTAAGACTCAAGTCAATGGGTTTTGGCAAAGTAAACTGAGTAATCATTTAGCCAAACTACTTTGGTCTATTTCATCTTCTTAAATTCAACAAAGTACAGCCTTATACCGAGTTCCTCATGTTGTCCAGGGTGTTTCTATTTCCCTTGTTTAAGTGAATCATCACAAAAGACAATGACAATCACCATGGAAAGTTGCCACAACGGATAAAGGTTTCTTTCCCCCAAGATTCGGCCAAGAGAGCTCTATTTCTAGTCCTTTGAAAAATTTGATAATATTTTCTATAGTGGATGCAGTATTTTAGATTCCCCCCAACATTGAAAGACTTGGAATTTCTCAGCACTCTAACCAACACTTGTCTTTCTTTATTCTTTTTTATAATCGCCATCTTGACAAGTATGAGTTTTATCTCCATGTGATTTCATTATGCTGAGTGAAATAAACCAGTTACAGAAAAATAGATTTTGCATGTTTCTATTGATATGAGGTACATATTACAGTCCAATTTACAGAATCAGAGTAAAAGGATAGTTGTCGGGCTCCAGGAAGACAGAAAAGAAATCACTTCTCCGTGGACATAGTTTCAGTTAAGCAAGGTGAATTGATTACACAAACTTGTTAGCATAGGCAACAACAATCCATTATACACTTAAAAATGTGTCATGAGCATACATCTCCTATTAAATGTATTACCACAATTTTAAGACAGTAAAATAAAAAGATTATGTCCAAAGAATATTGGCTAATATCAAATATATATGCAAAATTATATATACATATATACATATACATGAATCTCAATATTTACTTTATATAAAAACACTTTATTTGGCACATAAAAAGTATTAAAAAAGTAAAACATATAGTAGTCAAATTATCCTCAGAACTTAACATTGTGCAAATGTATACATTTCAATAAATGGACTGGCTAAATGAATAAATGCAAACATATTGTCATTATTTGAAGGTAATATAATCTGTGCATTGAAGAAACACAAAGACTTAAAAGGAGCAATTCTAAATATTAAGAAAATGTCAAATACAATGACAAAAGTTCAAAGTTAGTGTTTTGAAAAAACAGAAAATATTTTACTTAATAAATGTTTTAAAGATCAAACCTAAATAACTTATCTCAGTAATATTTTAGTAAGTAAATATGATATTATAGTTTAAATATTATGGTAGTTTAGAAATAAACGAATGAATGGACATAAAAACAGGCCTCTGTGGATAACAAATTATTGAGGGTATCACCTTTTCCCAAGTCAATATACTTAACTTTAAATATTTTTTGGGATACAGCTGAATATAAAGATAATGTAGAATTAGTATGCAATTGTGATTTTGCTCCTTTAAAAGTTAAAAATGAGAAATAAGACAATATTACATTAGATCATCCAACTGTTAAAACATGAAGGGAAAAAGAAAATTTATGCTAATTAATGTAAAAGATAAAGGTGCAACACAGAATTGTAGCATAGGATAACTCTGAATAGTAGACAAGGTGCTCCATAGACAGCAGGGTCATGGTCAGTCCACAGACAATAGCAATAGTGATGTTGGTACAATGTCCATATGCTCACAAAATGTGTGTGCCATAGTGTGATTATCAAATTATAGAAACCACATCAGCAAGAAGATGAAAAAAGAGACAAGCACAATTCTCTAGAAGATTGTTAATGGCTAATTCTACCTCTGTTGGTTTGGTTGAGGATGAGTGTGTGTCTCATTGGGTAGCAGATGGCCACATATTGATCAAAGACCACAACAAAAAGAACTGAGGACTACAGAGCATAGATGGAATGGACACAAAGTGTCTGGGCCAGGCATCCACCCAAAGAAATCTCAGTGGAATGGAGCCACAAAATAGCCAATGTTTTGGATACAGGAGTGGAACTTAGAGCCAGGTTAGTGAGTGAGATAATGCAAAGGAACAGGTGTATGGGTGCTTGAAAAGAACTGTCTGTTATAATGACCAGAATGAGGTCAACATTACCATTCAGTGCTACCAGATGCAGTGCCCAAAAGTGGATGGAAAGCATTTGTGGGACCACACCAGCCGTGAGATTTCCATCAATATGAGTAGCCGGGAAACTGTTATCACTGATGTTAGAAGCTGATATTCTCCTTAGAAAATAATTTACTTTCATGGACAATGATAAGCCTTCTCTGTAACATCAGACATTTATATTTACCTCTCTATGAAATTGTATTTTATAAATAAAGAAAATATTTTTGTAATTTTAACAATTTTATTGAAGAATATTGCATTATGATGTTATAGGTTTAAGGAGTGTGTAATCATGAATCAACATGTATATATGTATATAATACAATAAGGTTACCATCAGCAGTTCCAATCTATCATTTACCACATAATTAAACATTGTTTACAGATTTTCCCAACCCTTATCACTTTCTTTCTGGATAATAATATTTATTGTTATTAAATTGCTCAAGCATCCCAAAATAATCACATAAAACACATTTGGCCACGTGTCATTTTCTAAAATCAGAATTTATGCTTGTGGTTTTATATTCCAAGCACTACACCAAAGGTTTAAGCATTTTCCTTGTCCATTTCTTCCAGATTCACATGCCAGGAACACCAATACATCATTTGTTTATCTTTTGTTCACAGATGTCTAGGGGATTTTTCTTTTTGCTTTTATTAAGTTTATTTTATTTCAAAGACCTATTAGACTATCTTTTTTTGTTTCTCCCTCTCATGTTTTTACCCATCAGGATAAGAGTCTTTTGCCTCCTGGAAACCTTCCTCCTCTAATCTAGCTCTGTCATCTTTATATTTTCCATCCATCTACTTTAAGATCTCACTGAGGCAGGCTCTGGTAGGATAACACTATGAATGCCTCTCTGGTTGAGCACAGTCCACATACATCCCAAGTAGCAGGGTTTGTGCCCTGGGTCTGGGGGCAAAAAAGAAAAAAACACCAAATAAACATGTTTAAAAAAATCTTGTTGAGTTGGAACTATACACAACATGACTTTGTGTTCATAAAATTTCTAAGTATTTGGAACTAAAATTTGTGCATCAAAATTAAGTAATAGCCCTCCCATTTTATAAACATTTTAACTTCCCATGTTGCATACTGAGTAAGGAAAACTGTAGTATTTACCTCTGTCTTAGCAAAGGGAAGGTCAAGTTTAATTGCAGTCCAGCAATAGTATGTTGTAGTTCAATAACCAAGAATGCTACTGTTAGAACTGAAATCAGGTCTCAGCATTATTGATTCAAAGTCTGGTATTTTCAATTTAATTTACTATCCATTTACATGGTAAAAACTTTAATTTTATTTTTTCTTAAAATAGCAAGAAGTATGCCAGTATTTATCAGTCTCAAGAAATATACCTTTATGCTAAAATCACTTATCAAGCTATAATCAGTATCATCTTTGTATCAGTTTCAGTATCTACTACTCTAGTCACTGTAACTATTATATAGTATTCAAGACATGAATAAAACTAGAATTCCCCCCTTATTTCTCTGGAAACTTAGTTGATGACTTGAGTCACTGGAGAAGCGCGGATGGTGGACATTGCAAACAGTGTCAGTCATTTCTCTTCCCCTTCTTTTCCCAGTCGGTTTTTGCCTGCAAAGGAAGATTTCAGATGGTTATCGGAAGGAAGTTGATACTTTGTGAACATCTGTGTACATGAGTACAAGAAGGATTAGGTATCAGCAAGTTTTTGTTTCCCCCCAAAATTTGTCCCAAGAGCCCTATCTCTGGGCTCCTATGAGGCTGGGTGTTTGAGAATTCCCTCTGAGACATAGACTTCAATAATTATTTTTTCTTTGAACACATTCTGTCTCTATCTCTGTATCTATCACACACATTTTTAAGTATGATTTCAAGAACATACCTTGTTCTATTTTTCTTCTTTTTTTGGTTCAGCTTCATGTGGCATCTTTCTCAAATCTTCAATGATAGGTTGGGGGGTACAAATTTATTCAAGCTGACAAGCGACCCCCCCAGATGATCACAGATGGCCCTGTCTTTATTCTACCAATTGCCAATGCCTAGACAAGATTCTAGCAACCTGGAGATAGGAGCCAAGATGGTGTATTTGCATACACTATCATACACAGCATTTGGAAATGTTTGACAGGTAGGTGGATACAAAGTGGATGGAAATGAAGGGAGTGAAAGAGAGAGCTGAGGCTATGTTGCTTTTATTTCCTTCACTATATGCCAATTATGAAATTTCACAGTGGTTTATGGGGTGAGGGCAGAAGGAAGGTGATGCTAAGAATCAGCCAGTCTGCAGTCCTGCTGGCCCAGGAGGTACAGGCAGGTTACACCTCACTGGGGCACCCAGGGGTGCACTCACTGCTCAGCTGGCAGGTCAGTGATATTCTGAGAGTGGGACAACTGAAGGTGATGTCCTCTGGTTTCTAACTTATGCGGTTCAATCAGGTCATCTCAACAGGGACAAGGAACTGTTCTTAACTTAGCTGCCTTTGAGTTGCCCTCAACTTAGCCCTTTCTACCTCAAATTTGGCCTCTCTGCCTCCTGCTTAAGTCACCAGTCTGATTTCCATAGCTTCTGTGAACTCCTTCTTGAAAGTCAGGTACCTCAAGGTTATGTCATCCATGATGTGTCCAACTGCTGATGCTTGCTCCACAAAGACCTCACTTGCCTGTGTGGAGACCAGCTCTCTCTGGGTGATTAGGTCTCCAACATCCATGTGGGCCACCACTGACTTGAGGACTTCTGTAGTGATGGCTGATTGCCCAAGTGTGTCATAGTTCTCTCATGCTATTGAAGAAGGAAGGAAGGTATTTGTCAGTTGGTGGGTAGAGGAAGTGCAGGTCATGTTGATGTTCTGTAAATCTTTGGTACTAGTGATTAATGGCAAGTTACACGTTGGTAAAGAGTAGCATCAAAGATGACTGATTTTTGTATCCAAATGGATGAGTGAGTCCCTTCTAGTACAGTATTCTAAACTCCACAGAACCAGTCATAGAGGACAACTCTGTGCCCAATATTTACATTATACAAGGCATAGTTTAAGAAAATTCCCCTCAATGGTTAAGGCCCAGAATGAATTAACTCAAACACTGTGATGACCATGTCTTCTTCCCCTACACCTACTCATACCTGCTTCACTCTGTCCTTCTCATGAATTCATTTTTGTTGAACAAGATCCAACATTCATTCACAACAGAAACAGTAGCCAAAATAGGAATAAAAGACACATATATCAACATAAAAAGACCTATATATGACAAACCCACAGTCAACACCATGATCAGTAGGGAACAGTCATAAGTTTTCCCTAAGATCTGGAACAAGACAAGCATGATCATTCTCACTCATATCATTCAACATAGTTCTGGAAGCCTTGGCCAGAGAAATAAAGCAGGAAAAGATTATGAAAGGGATCCAAATTAGAGAGGAAACAGAACTATCACTAAGATGACTGGTATTATACCTAGATGACCCTGAAGGTATCACCAATAAACATCTAGAAATAACAGATAAATAGTGCAAAGTGAGAGGATATAAAGTCAACACATAAAAATCAGCAACATTACTATAGGCAAAAAAGAAGCAAATGAAAAATAAATGTCATTTACAATAGCACCTGAAAAGATAAAATACCTAAGATAAACTTTTAACAATAGAGGTGAAAGACTTCTACAATAAAAACTATAATATTTAGGGTGATTATTGATGTGTAGCTATTTAATGCCATGTTGTAATTTGCCTTGTGTGCTGTTTGATACCCTGTCTTTGTTTTTTCTCTTTCTCTTCTTAGGTGGGTTGGGTGTAGTTATGTTTTCATTATTTTCTTTTTTTGTTTTCTTCATTGTTTTTTGTCTGGAAATGAATGTCAGTTTACCCTGATTTTAGCATTAAAATTTCTATGTTTTTTTCTTATTTTTACTTGAAAGCAGATTAGTCTTCCATTTATTCTAACCATCCACATTTTTCTTTTCTCCTCCTCTACACTATTTATAGCTCTTACTGTTTTTAAATGGTTTATTTACACTTCATAGAGCATCTTTTAGTATTTTTGTAGAACTAAATTCCTTTAATTTTTTGCATATTGGAAAAAGCTTTTTAGCATTCCTTCAGTTCTGAATGAGAATCTCTCAGGATATGGTATCTTAGGTTGAAAATTCTTTTCTTTCAACCTTTTGAATATATCATGGCTTTCACTCCAGGCCTGCAGAGTTTCAGTTGAAAAATCTGCTGACAGTCTTATGTGGACTCACGTGTGACTCATTTTTCTCTAGGTGCTTTTAAGATTATTTATCTTCTATTTTCTTAATTTAATTTTATGAAACTCAGCTCTGCAGACATTTGTTTTATATATATCTTAACCGAATTTATAGGAGTGTGACTTGTGGGGAACACTGCCATGCAGACTTAGTAGTTGCTGAAATCACCTTCACATCTAGGAAAGGAGATTTTGGTTCTTAGAAGCACAAAGGAGATGCCCACTGGGCTAGGATATGAACTTCTAAGGATGGGCCAGGCAGAGCTGGAGCAGCTGTCTCTCAGCAACAAGATGGGGCTGATAAGAGAGGGAAGAAACACCACAAACTGGAACCTGCTGCTTCCATTAGAATCAACTGCTGATTAGAATCAAAGACTTGGGTGACAGTGACTGGAACAGAAAACTAATAGTAAAAGCAAACCCTTTATACTTTTTCTAGTTTTCCAGTTTACATATATTTGCAGAGTCTAACAGTGAATTTAATTTCATAGCTTCCAAATACTGCCAAAAAACTCTCATCATAAATTATATATTATTCATAAAATGTATATGTAAGATAGAGAAAGCAAATCCCGGCAGATATGTGTTGATTAAATTAATAACTTATGTGACTTTCTCTAAGTCAATGATTAAGATCACCCTTTTATTTTTTGTCTAGGAGGGACAATAAAAAAGAAAAGAACACAAGAAAGCATTAAGTTAAAGTTTGCATATTTATTTTAGTTAAAAATTATAGCTAAGTTTGGAATTAAGATCCCTACATAATGTCATAAAAAAGTGCTCTTTCAACTATAGATGGTTGATCTGGAAGTTTAGACAATCCTTCCATCAAACTAACTCCTGGGTTTCCATCTGCATCAATTTTATCATCTGGCTTGTTTGAGGATACTCCTTGGACTCTAGGAAAGAAAACCTCACAAATATCCATAAATTAGCACAAAGTAAATTCATGGTCTCATGTTTCAGCAGTTTCAATCAACTATTCCCACTTGCTTCACTTACTTTTCCTTATCAGTCTTCCAAATGTTCTCAAACTACCAGTTTCGTGTTACATCACTTATCTTCAACAAGTAGAATATTTAGAATTTGTGCCTACTTTAATGTAAACGAGGAATCAATCAAATAAAATATGTAAGGAATGACCATTTGGTTTCTGGATTAACTACAAAATCCGTGTCATTTATTGAGAAAGGGAATCTAGGAAAAACAAGTTACATTTATATTTTGAACATCTTGATTTTAAAATTCATAGCTAGAGAGGTCCCAAAGAAGTGCAAGATTTTCACATTGAAACAATAAAACATCATGGAAGGAAATTAAAGAAACTTAAATAAATAGAAGATATCTGGTTTCCAAGACTAAAGCAGCAATATTCTCCTTGATTTCCAGGATCAAAGACATTTGTGTTAAACTCCCAGCTGCACTCTTTATGATTTCAAGACTGGCACATTACTATTCAAGAAGCCTTATTCATAATAGCCCCCAAATGAGAAGAATCCAAATACCATTTACTAAAATAAAATGATACATGATAATTTATACAATAAAATATATCAGGAATGATGCACTGATGTATAATAAGCCTTTAGAACAAAATGCTAAGTGAAAGAGGAATACATTAAGAACTATACATTTTATTACATGTATGAAATTGTCTGAATTGTCAAGTTCAAAAACCAAAAATCAGATTTGTTGTTGCCAAGGTCTTGGGTAAATGAGAATAAGGAGAGATAACTGTTTTTAGAGTGATAAAATGTTTCTAAAATTAGGTATTGATGATTGCACAACTTTACAAATATACTGAATTGTAAAATGCGTGCTTAACATTGAATTTTGTGGTATGTGATTTATATATTAGTACATTAAAAATGAAACAATGTAATTATTGTGATCTAAAAGTTCATCTACCTGGGCCCCCTGGGTGTCTGTGACATGACAGATGAATCATATGGAGGCTTGGATCTGGGAAGAGGTGTACACAGGGAAGACCAGACGTTTGTGTCACTACTATAAGAAGGGGCTGATTTTAGCTTATTTTATTTCTTTGTTTTTCCAGTATTCATTACACAGAGACCAGCAGAGGCAGGGAGACAATAAAATAGAAAAATAAGACAAACAGGGAAAATACAGACGATAATAATAACAAGCAGATGAGCCACATTCAGGGTCATTGCTGGGTGAAAACGTGAAGTAAATTAATGGTCTGGATTTCAGTGGAGGTGTGCCACTCAGTGGTTATAACTTTGAACTTACATTGACATCCTTGAGCAGACAAATTTTCAAATTTGTAAAATGCAAATAAAATAACACATTTCTCTCTAATATCCATTGTCATAATTGAGACATGCTCATATTGTTCCTGATGGACTTCAGGGAACATTATAAACAGAGCATCATTAATCATTTGGTAATTTTAGCTTCCATAGCTAGTCACCCCTACATTCTGGTTTCCAGAAGTCCCAAGGACGAGGATCCTGAGGGGGAATTGAGTCTGGGGAAAAGAAAGTCTGGAGTGAAAGGAAGAACTGAGGGTTAGTTTTGTTTTACTATTTACTAGCAGCAGGCCCTTGGAGCTCACATTTCTCATCTTGGACCCACCTTGAAGGATTTTCAGGAGTCATGTGGACCTGGCTGAGGCAGGAAGTCCGTCTACCTGGGAGGAGAGGAGGCATTGATTGACTTTTGTAAAGATCTGACATCTGTGAGAGAAGAAAGTAAACAGAGTCTCATGGGGTTCTCCTGTGCAGAGCCTATTCCCAAGGGTTTGACTGGTGGATATCATGGCCACCACTGCCCCTCTGCTGTCAGAGCCTGGAGGCTGCTCCTGTGAAATGAGGTAAGTGTAGAATCTTCTAAAGTCTTGGGCTGCCTTTGGAAACATAGCCCACTCCTTCTGGAGCACCGGGGGCAGTTTGAACCATTGCCTGCAACTGCTCTTTGTGTTTCCTTCTCTGAAATTTCCTCCTTTGATCTTGCATTCCCATTTCTTCACCTGACCATTTCCATGCTGTTTTCACTATATCTTCTCTGTCTCCTTGTCATTTTGCCTTTCCCCTTGTTCTCAGTTCTCCATCTCTCCCAATTCACTATTTCTTCCCCTTTCTACATTACTTTCTCTGTGTTCTATATATACTTCCCTCTGCCTTTTTATCACTCTCTGCCTTTTCTTCTGTCCCTCAGTTGTCTTTCTCTTTAGATATTCTCTCTTTGTCCTCTCTCTCCACTTTGAATGCATGATTATTAAAAAAAATTAAGGAACAGAGAAGTACACTCAGCTGAATTGTATATCTCTAATTAGATTAGGAAAGTGGTACTAAAACTGATCATAATCTGCGGAAGCTACATACCCCAGTTTCTACAGTCCAGTTTTTAGTTAAGACAATTTTAGATTTCATTATAGAGAATATGATGAAATGACACTCAAGGCTGGGGGTGCTCAAGAAGTGGATGACCCATAAATCTTCTTAGGAACATACATAAAATTCTCAGTTTTTTGTTTTTAAATCTTGTGTGATAATAACATGATCTCATTTCACTGTTCAGTCTTCCCACAACTTATCTGGAATATCTGTCAATTATTTCAAATCCAATGCTATTACTCAGTAACTCCATCCTTCAACAGTGGTTTCCTCAAACTGTTCCAGACCTTATCCCTCTTATGGAGAATTAATTTCTAAATTAGAATCTTATTATTCATTGATGCAGTCTTGAGCTTCAAGCAGTGAAAAAGTATGTTTCCCAAGGGTTGTATAAAATAATAACTTAATGGTCGATAATTAAACTCAAGAGTTAGGAATTATCCAAGAGAGGTAGAATCTAACAACTAAATTTCGAAACTATTAGGTGAAGCCATGTACCACAATTTATGCAAGTAATTTTGGACAAGCCATAGAAATATGTTTCTAAGGAAATGTTTCTTTCAAGATATCCCGATACCAAGTGATTGTTTTTAAAATTCTATAGTGCAGGAGAACAAAGGGAAAGATATAAAATGCATTGATTTTTCCTTTTTCACCACTTCTCACAGCATCCTATGAACTGGTATAAGGTGGCATTTTGCATGTATTCCTGTTGAAGTGTAACAGTCTGTGAGAGGAAAAACAGTGGTTTCTAATGGAAAAATAAGAAAAATGTATTATTAATACTCATACAAAAATGCGATAATTGGAGAATGTTTTCAGTGTTTAGTTTTTCTGTCTTAATTTTACTTACGTTTTTTGCCTTTTACCCTTGCTTATCTGTACCATAATATATTAAGTGAAAATAAATGGTTTAAATACATATTTAAGTTTAATATAAATATATTCCAGGACTTTGGTCAACGATAGCACAATCTGCAATTCATTTTTATCTAAACAATACTTTAAGTAATAAGAATAACAGAAGTACAGCTATAATTTTTCTGTGATTGTAGCTATTTCAAGTTGTTCCAAGATTCATTCTCTCTCTCTGTCTTTCCCATTCTATCTTACATATGGAAATTTGTATTTCCATAAGACATTTGGGTCCATATTCTTAGCGTACTATAATGCCTCTGGAAATGTTAATTTTTTCAGTTTTTTTTCATAGATTCTTCCACTGTGAAGTATGGGGCCCTGAATCTTTTAAACAATTCAGTTTGGAAATTTAACTACTGAATTCTAGTTTTAGCCACTGAATTTCTTCCCAAGAAAACCTGGAGTAATTTGTTTCCCTTCTTGGACACTTTTTTTTTCATCTGTTTGAGTGAGTGTACATGCTAATATTTCCTGGAGATTAGCTGAGGTTACATCTATGAAATCTGAAGGAGAGCTGCAGTCCTTAAGGAGAGCATCTAAGAGATGAAATGTGCTAGATAACCATCCTGAAGAAGAGTCCTAATCTACTCTACTTTTTTTTCTGCAAGATGTATAAGAAAGAAGTCTTTCTCCAACAATTAGCATTTCACGACCTCCTGATTGTTCACCCATGTATTTATGGATAGGATCTCTGTATAATCACGTTTTGTCAGTCTAAATGTTGCTTTTCCTTCCTAGGAACAGAGGTGACCTTAGACACATGGTGTGATTTCTCCAAAAGGTCACTCTGGTTGATGATAAATGATCATAGTCTCTCATGGGCAACTTGAAGATCAATACTTCTGTTGCTCCCACTTTTATCCTGACAGGCTTTCCAGGAATGGAGGATGTGGAGCCCTGGCTGTCTCTCCCTCTCCTTCTGCTCTACGTCATCTCCATTGTAGGCAACAGCTTGATCCTTCTCATTGTTAAAGAGGAGCAGAGCTTGCATCAGCCCATGTACTACTTCCTGTCCCTTCTCTCAGTCAATGACTTGGGAGTGTCATTTTCTACATTGCCGACTGTGCTGGCTGCCCTCTGCTTCCGTGCTCGGGTGATTGCATTTAATGCCTGCTTGGCCCAAATGTTTTTCATCCACCTTTTCTCTTGGACAGAGTCTGGTATCCTTCTGGCTATGAGCTTCGATTGCTATGTGGCCATTTGCAACCCGCTGCGCTATGCTACAGTGCTCACTAATGCTCGTATTGTGGCAATGGGCCTGTGCACTGTCCTCAGAAGCTTTGCCCTCATCCTAGTCTTCCCACTGCTACTGCACAGACTGCCTTTCTGCCACTCCCAGAACATCCTCTCTCATGCCTACTGCCTTCATGTGGATATGATTAAGTTGGCCTGTACTGACGTTTCCCTCAATAGCCACTATGGTCTCTCCATTGTGCTATTCACTTTTGGTCTGGACTCTGAACTGATTCTCATCTCCTATGTACTTATTTTAAGATCAGTGCTATCCATTGCCTTCCGAGAGGAGCGCCTCAAGACTCTCAACACATGTGTGTCTCATATCCTAGCTGTGCTCATCTTCTATGTGCCCATGGTGAGCGTGTCCATTGTGCATCGCTTTGGCGTTGGTTTGCCCCATGCTGGCCATATCCTCATGTCTATTCTCTACCTCTTTGTGCCTCCCATGCTCAATCCTATCATCTACTCCATTAAGACAAAGGAGATATGTCATAGTCTTCTCAAGATGCTTTGTAAGGTGAAGTTCTAACTTTTTGGTAGATTTAGAAGTATGTAGACACTTGGCTTTGACAACTCCATTGAACCCAGCAATCCTTTACTTATATCATTATTTTGACATTTCCCTTACACGTATCTTCCCTCCCATCATGGAATCTCAGTTCCCCATAGGAGCAACCATTTCAACCCTCTGTCCATCTACATCAGACCTACAATACATACTCTCCTCAGAGTGTGCTTGATAATAAAAAATGAATATGAAAGAAGAAAGTGAAAATGTTGATATTTAGTGGATTATCATAAGAGAAGTAAATAATGAGTGAACAAATTAATGACAATTCTCAGGAACTAATAATACATTTCTTTAAATCAGAATCTTAGATCAAGATATAATTTTTCTTTCTTCTGTGTCACTATCTTCTTCTATAGGTAGAAGTGCAAACTGGAGATGCTATATTTCCCTTTTATTCTCTTTATTCAGCAAGTTTTACTGAGATAAAATTGAATTAACTTATTTTTAATTTTGAGTTATAAAATGTGATGATACATTACACCTATATATTATGAAATACTACCACAATAAGCTCATTGACACTTTCTAAGAGACAAATTTTTGAGTAAATGAACTGAACTTCCCAGTCTTAATTTCCTTATCATAAGTGGGACATCAGTTTCTGACTTGTCTACTTCATTTACTCATTTACAAGAGTGAATAAAGTTAACTTCTCTCAAAGTTGTATAATAATGCACATAACTTTTTTATTCATATTATATTCATTCAAAAAGAATAAATGATAACTTCAGTGTTAACCTTCAAAATATCATGTGATTAAACTATAGTCTAAAGTGATATTTTGTCAAGGATTTTCTTGAACCTTAGTAGAACTGTTTCATACCTGTTTTGTGATCCCACTACACCTGGAATGTACTTTAATGATATTGGTTAGTTTAGGTAGTTGTCTCTTCCACTAGACTGTAATAAACGCATGGTCAGGGATCACATTTTATTTATCTTTGTACCCTTCAGTCTCTATCATAGGGATCGAATTATACCAGATACACTCTCCAAAATGATTTTTAAGAATGAATTAATAAATGATTAAATTTATATAATAACCATCTCTTCAGACTTCAGTGAATTATCTTCAATGAAGTTATTCTAAAATAGTAATTTTACTGAAGAAAAAATTAATGTGAATATTTTTGTATTTTCGTAGTCTAAACTCCATATACATTATCAGAGTCAATATGAAATAAATTACACTTAAAATTTTTAAAAATGCTATAAATATGTTTAGCATATTTATAAAGGAGTGAATTCATAGCAATTTAAGCATAACAATATAGCATGGTTTCTGGCCTTTATTAGGTGTTTATATGAATATTTTTTAATATTTCTTAATTATTTTGACTTTGCATTGAAGTTGCTTATAATAAAGTTAATGCCACAATAAGTGACAGTATATTCTTTCAGTGACACATCTATGGAGGTGAATTTTGGTGAGCACCTACGGATGGAGAAGTTTTTGTCAGAGGAAGCAATCTAGAACAAAGAAGGACTTTCATCTCCACACCCTGATATCTGGAGAGAGCAGCTGGGGTGGAGGTTGAATCAACCACTGATGGCCAATAGTTGAATAATTCCTGCCTAGTTTATAAAGCTTTCATACAAACCACAGAAGAAGGGAATATGGGGAATTTCAACGTTGGGGAACTGGAGATATTCAATGTTTTGTGAGACTAAGTCGCAAACTCCACAAAGATGGAAATTCCTTTGTTCAGAACCTCATCCTAGTTGAGCAAAAATCAATTCCTTAGGTAAATTTGAGGAGCTAATAAGGAACTTGTTTTAAGATTCTATTTCTGGAGTAGCCCAAATTATAATTATTTCTCAGTTTGGTGATGTGGTGGCTGGGCATAAATGATTCAACTTCCGGTGTATTGTCTTGTTTTTAACACAGTGTTCCCATTGGGGTCTCACAATCTAAACTATGAATCATTATATATTTTTAATGTAATTGTTATGTGTATCTATGCATTCCCACAACTAGAATTCTGTCCAATGACGAATGAATGGATTTACAGTTGCTTTTTACATATACCTTTAGGTATAGATTGTCATCATGTCATAAATGAAAGGACAATGTATTTGTGTTTGATATAGGAAAAAATTTAAAGACAGACTTTTGATAAAAAAATAATAGATCAAAACATTTTGAATAAATCCATGACTATTAATCAGGGCTCGCTTGGGTGACTCCTGACATGTTCCCACATAAATTCTAGATGTCTCTTTTCCTTTCCAGGCTTTTGTGAGCTCTCCTATAAAATAAGGGTCTATATACAATATTCTTGTGTGTCCCTTAGAGTTCTAATCTGATGTTTTCTTCCCTGAGTTTAGGAATTCTGAGTTCTGCAATGTGACAATATGAAAGAACATAAACTATCCCTAACCTGAGTTTGATTTTTGTTTTCTCCATGCATTTGTCTTTATTACCTTAAGTTCTGTGCTTTCTGTTTCTCTTGATCTCTGAAATCCTGCCATGCTTTCTGCTCTGAAATTATGTTTTCAGTAGCAATATGCCAGCAGGTTTTAGATGCCATGATGTTAGCAAGTAATTCATACTTTCTAAAGATAATCTGATATGAGAGGATTTATATATAAAGACATCAGTGCATTTGCAAATCATTTGACAGGATCCTACTTTGTGCTAAAAGACCCTAAATCAAGACTATATGCATATTACATACAGAGACGAAGAAGAATGTTTAGGAAGGGTTGTCAGGGAGTGATAAAAAGGGAAATATGAATATGGGACACAGAAAAATGAACTCCGAGAAAGAAGGATAGAAGAGTCATGATTCCAATAGAAGAGGGAAGGCAGATTAAAAACTTGAGGGCAGGCTTTAGAACCCAGAGTTGCAAAATCATTAGTCTTCAGTTTTCACAATGGTTTAACTTTGGAACTTCACAACCTATTATCTAAACTTATTAATATCTCCCATTTACAATAAAGAGAACAAAACACAATAGGGAACTGTGACTTCCTGAGTACATCTCTTATCTAAGTACTTGTACTAAGCAGAACAAGAACTGAAATAATAAGAGTTCAGCTGAGATCTTGGGGCTGTTGAGTCAAGCGGGAAGATAGAATTCACAAAGCCAAAATCTAGGGCAGGCAGAGAAATGGGCACCAAAGGAGATGCAAACCTCTGTGAAAGTAGGTTGGGGAGAAGTTAACTTCCACTGGCAGTGACCAGCTAATTATTCTGGAAGAGGACGTCACTGTCTCTGAGTCTTGGAAAATGGATTGAAAGTGTCTGTTTACATATTCTGGGCAAGTTCTGAGACCAGGATCTTGACTTCATTTTTTGGATGACTCAAACAGACCAGGCTGGATATCTTGACGTATGAGGGAGGAAGGCCATTTTAAGAATTAAAAGGAGAAAAATGACAGTATTAACCACAGAGGATTTCTAGTTCTAAGTTAATAAATTTGGATTTGATCTTTTAGTACTAAGAACATGCAAGGTATATGTGCAGAACAATGCCGTTTATATTGTTTTTTTTTTAAATAGAAAAAATAAATTCAATAAAAATATTAGTCCCACTCCAGATAAAAAAATGAAATGGAGAGAAACATAGAATTTATTAGTAGACTAATTATGAGAGAAGATTATATTTCTTGGGTTTTAGGTATGTGACTGCAGGTGGTAGGAATTAAAAGGTGCTGATGAGGCACTTAGATGTCAATGTATTCATAAGTGTTGCCTGATATATTTAGTAAAGAGTCAAGTAATGATTGATTTTGAGTCTCACTCTCAGGCATAATTATAGTTGTATTCTTCAGAGATGGAGAACATAGATGAGAAACAATTCTTTGGCCATAAGAGTTAATTCAATGACTTTCAGGAGCTAATGCTAATCTCTTCTGAAAGAAATTATTATGGAAAGACTTTCACAAATTAAATTTTTCAGAGATAATTGTAATGTAAGTTACATGGCAAAAAGGATGAAAAGAGGAGTAGAAGTGTGGGATTCTGGCGCGTCTTCATTGTTATTGGATGGTTAAATATATGGCTGCATATCTTTCTTGTTGTCTGTCTCTTGTTTGAATGGATGGATGGAATGCCAGAGATTATCCTGGTGCATGGAATCTGGGAGGTAATACTAAGGTAGTAAATGACAGTTGCCTGAGAAAGTAGAAAAAGGAAAGTTTCATCTTTCAATAAATAACTGGAATGCTTAGGATGATGGCAGAATAGTCAAGGAAGTTGTCACCTGCACTGTTTTGTCTACAGTTTGAACTAAATGATGCCCATAGATTGATAAAGGAGAGAATCAAGAGGCTATCAGTGTGTGTATGAACATGATGGTAATAGTCAGAGGTGTAAAGGAAGGCAATGTGACCTGTTGAGTCAGTTAGGCAAACAGAACACTCAGTCCCAGGCTCTGGTAACTGTGAAAAGCTAAGATGAATGATATGGTGAACAAAATTGCTTCCTGCTATAAAATGAGGGCCTGGATGGTATATTAGACACTTAAAATTTTAGATCTAAGCTATGGCTACAACTATGTTTGTCTTTCTAACAGGATAAGTGGTCTCACAATCTAAGCAATAGTCTCAGCATGGGAGTTACCCCACAACAACAGCTCAGAGTTGCCGCCTTTCATCCTGACAGGTCTCCCAGGACTGGAGACCTTGCAACACTGGATGTTTCTGCTCCTTGGTACCCTCTACATTGTCTCCATTGTGGGCAACGCCTTTATCCTTTTCATTGTAAAGGAGGAGCAGAGCTTGCATCAGCCCATGTACTACTTCCTCTCCCTGCTCTCTGTGAATGA
>RJWH01010181.1:0-18169 GCA_004363575.1 Solenodon paradoxus
GGGGGGGGTCACAGGACTGTGGGTGCGGGTGGGGGTCACAGGGGCCTGTGGGTGCGGCTGTGGGGTAATAGGATGTGGTGGCCGGGGCACAGGCACCCCTTGGAGTCTGTCTCACCCTGGGCCGCGTCAGCCAGGTTCCAGCCCTGGGGGGGATCCATGGTCATCTCCCCAGACACACTCTGGTGGCCAAGGTCCAGGCCGTTGGCCAGGTCCGGCAGTGGTAAGGAGCCGTCGCCCTCCACGTCCATGCAGCGGTAGAAGTCGGGAACCAGGAAGGTGATGTTCTAGGAACAGAGGTGAGTCAGAGCCGAGGCCCAGTGGGCTGGGCAGAGCCGACCGGACACTCGGACCGGAGACCTCCAAAGTGCTGTGGGACGCCTGCGGCCTGCGGTCTCCAGAAGCCTGGGCAACTGTTTGCAGGCCTCGCCCCACTTGGTTGGGGGACAACTGTGCCCACAGGAAGGGATGTGGCCGTGCCCCCCTTGCACTGGCCAGGCCTCAGCAGGGTCCTTGAACCGCCGGAGCCCCAGTTGACGGGCATCCCTGTCCGAGAGGACCGGCCCTAAGGAGCCCGTGAGACCACACGAAGCGAGCGCATCTGCGCACCTGACCGCACCGATCCAGCCCGAATGAAGTAAACTCGGCGGATCTGCTCTCGAGAATTTCTACAGAGAACAGAAGGGAACTGTCTGGGACTCGGTGAGGTGGGTGAGAGCCCTCGCTGCTGTCACCGGGGCGGGTGGACACCCGCCCTGCACAGTAACCTGAGGTGGACAGGTGCCGGGGGTGCGCACCGGCCACACTGGAAGCCCAGGCCCGAGGCAGCTCTACAGCCGCTCCCACCCGCATTCCCCCATTGGGAGGGACTGTCCCCTCCCCAGGGTCCCTGGAGGACTGGGACCCCCAGTCAAGAGCTATGGAGGGGCTCCCAACCCCAGTCACACCAGGCCCAGCACGTGTGCGGACACCTCGGGGACCGGAATGAACTGTCCCACTAAGCCAGCCCAGGGGGCTCACTCTTGACGGAAGCCTTTGCTCGCTGTGTTTAGGGCACTAAGCGTGTGGCTCTCTGGTAGTAACAGGTGGGACCACTCAGCAGTCCCAGATGAGGAGGGGCAGCAAATACCCGCGGGCCGGCTCTGGGTGTGCACCCCGCCCCGGGGCGTACACCCCCATCCGTAACTCAAACTTGGCCGCACTCAGGCTGGGGTGTCCAGGCCAGTGCCTCTCCTCTCCCAAGTGGCGCACCACGGACCACCAGGCTGAGGGCTCTGAGACAGCCAAGGGGTTGCCGCGGACTCTGCGTGGGGTCCAGGGAACGGAGCGCAGGCGGGGGTCAGTGGGCATGACGGGGGCTCCCTCCTGGGCCCCAGCTCCTTCACAGGCAAAGCCGGAGAGCGGAACTGGAGACGCAGAGCTGGCCGGCCACCTGGCCGGCAGGCGGGGACACCCGCAGCCCCGCAGCCCCGTGCCTTCCCTGCAGGGACGCACCTTGCCCAGGAGCTCGGGTTTCCCGTAGCCAAAGAGCATCAGTGCGAAGCTGTGGTTGATGCCGTAGATGGTGCCATCGGGCAGGAGGGTGACGAGGCCACTGATGGTGGAGAACACCCAGACGGACGCCGAGTAGCCCTGCTCTGGAGCCTGGCCCCGCTCTGTCTCCTCGCTGCGCGGCTCCCATTTCAGCTTCAGGCTCAGAGGGAAGGTGGTGCCGTCCCTGGCTCTTCCAACAGACCTCTGAATCCTGAGATTCTGGAAGAACGCACCGCTGATTGAGACCGACGTGTTCCTGGCCGGACACCGAGCGTGGCCTCAGCGCCGAGCCGGATGTCAGATCACCATATGGCCTGCCGTGGGGGTGCCCCAGGATGGCCAGCTCCCACAATGCTCTTCCTTCTCAGCCTCCCGTCCAGAACAGCCCCAGGACCGCACCCCAGGCTGCCATCTGGCCAACCCAATGGAGCAGCTCTCCAGTGTTGGACACCAGCAGTCCCAGGAGCCCGCCTCTGTGTCAGCCTCGCTGCACTCTGGCCACTGTTCCCCAGCCCAGGGACAGTGCTTCCTGCTGCTGCTGACCCCTGGATGCCCTGACCACCCCACTGCCCACCAGGCCCCCGACTGCCTACATAGCCAAGTCCTCACATGCAGTGTGGGAGGGACCTGCTTCCCAGGGAAAGCAGACTGATGCAGGCTCCTGGCCGGACGCAGCAAGTGAGAGTCCCTTTCTGGTGTCACAAGGACACCTGGAAGCCAGGGTTTTGGTTCTACCTCCTCACCCAATCGTGTTAAGGGTCTCCCTGTACGTGAGCTCTGCCACTAAGGCTCCCAAGTCCATGCCCGCTCACCACTGGGTGCACCGGGCGCGGGGCGCAGGGCTGGAGGCGCACTCAGACTCAGCAGATGCAGACAGTGCCCGTGGGTGTGGGCCATCTACACCCTGAAAGGCTCCCACCCTGAAAGGCTCTTTCTTCAAAAGGAGCCTCACTAAATGTCAGCCACCCGATCTGCCCCGCGGGTTGCAGGGGTGACGCCACTGGATCCACAGCATGCGGACCATTCTGGAAACTGGAGTCAGTGAACTCCCTCAGTCCTGCACTGTGTCCAGGTGCCACCTCCTGTCTGATGCACTGTCCTACCCCGAGGGGAGCCCTGCCACCAGCCAGGCCTCCTGCTCCTCGCAGCGCCCACCCCGCACACCCAGCAGGCACCACACAAAACTCAGGCGCAGGCGGGGAGAAAGGGCATCAGCGAGGCCAGGCTCTGACCTGGGACATCCCCAGGGCCGGGAGCTGGGGAGCTCATCCACCATGTCCCTGGCGCAGTGCGCCCGTCAGAGAGCCCACCCGCATACCCCACCTAAGACCCCGAGGGTCCTCAGAGGGGCGCCGCGGGGCGGCCGTTGACCCCTACCTCTGGGATGTGCCCACCAGGAGGAGGGAGCTGCACCGAGGGGATCAGGTCTGCAAGGCGCTGCCCGGCCACTTCCTCCGTGGATACGAACCCATGCAGGCGGGCAAAGAGACTGTCGCAAGACGTTACGGTTCCCTGGAACAGAAAACAGTGCTTGGTTTTAATTATGAGGAGAGGTTCCCGCACGCAGCTTTCAATTTCCCCCGACGCCATTAACTTCAAGCTAAAAGCAAGACCATCAACCCTGTGCTGTTGCCAGGAGGGCAGGAGGCTGGGCAGCGCCTCCCGCGGGCATGGTGTCTGCCAGCGGCCACTCAGGCACCAAGCCGGCAGCACGAGCACCTGGGAGTGCAGCCACCTGCCACAGCGCACGTGATGCTGCCCAGTGCAAGAGGGTCCTGACCCGCTGGGACGCGCCTGAAGCCCCAAGGGGGCGCCGTCAACTCCGCAATGGAGAAACCAGCACTGCAGGACGCTAGGTTCCCGGCCAGCACAGCCAGGAAGGAGCAGGGCGCACGCTCGGCTGGGGTGGGGACAGAGGGGAGAGGGACAGCGGCCGAGAAACATTCAGGAACTCACGTCGCTCCGGAAAGCTACCCAGGCCGAGAGTCTCTCCACGGGCTCCAGCACGACCACGCAGCAGAGGCCGCGCTCCTGCCGCACCCTCTTCATCCACACAGACACTGGCGTCCTCACCCCGCCACGGCTCACAATGTCCACCTGTGGGTGACAAGCTGCAGCTGGCGCGTGCAGGGCCGCCCGGCCCACCCGGGGCCCGCACAGGCCCACGGCCTCTGCGCTCCTGCCCGGCACCCGACACCAAGCACCAAGCACCAAGCGGGCCTGACATGGAGCCTGCAGCCTCGGCGTGAGTGTGCTCAGACCCCGCTCCACCTCAGGGACCATGCCGGGCAAAAGGCAGCCCTGGACCTTCTGAGAAACAACAGCCCCTGTGACTCAGGGAGCCAGGTCAGCGAGGAAAGCCGTGGACCCGGGTTCGAGGGGGAAAACAAGGCACCAACACAAGCTGAGTCTCTAACCTTCTTCTTAGTGGCCAGTCCTTGAACAGGCTACTTTCAAAGGTTGCTCATCCTCAGGGCCCCGTATCTAACACGGCCACTGGCCGACACATGGTGGGACACGTCACACAGGCCAGCGAAGCTGGGGGCCACCACCCCTGCCACGCCCCGAGCAAGCGGGTGGGGATGGGACGCAAGGCAGACCAGTCGCTCCTGGGATTCCGCTTTGCAAGCACGGCCCACATTTTGTGCCTGAGATGCAGCCCAGCGTTTTCCCCGTGGCCCTCTGTTTATAAAGGGCCCTGAGGTGGCCGCACTCACCACCGTGCCAAACACCACGGCCGCGTGGCCGTCCGCCTCCACATGCTCCTCACTGAGGGCCTCCACCACCTCGGAGTCCGGCTTCAGGAAGAACTGCGTGAGCTTCTGGCCGATCAGGTCGTGGCTACTGGAGCCCAGGAGTCGGCAGGCTCTGTCATTGGCCACCAGGATCTGGGGACACAGAGCGAGAGGGTGTCACCGGCAGCAGCTGTGACTCCCAGAAGCAGCTGAGAAGGCACGTGGGCACAGCTGGACGGCCCAGGCACCCGTCCCCATCATGGGCTCCCAACACGGACACCCCGGGTCCTCGGTGTCTCCACCTCGTGGAAAGGCCCACACGCCGGTCAGCACGCCGACGCGCTGGGGCTGGAACCACCAGACAGACGCGAGCACGACTCTAGTTTTTCTAACAATTTCAGTGGCCCGGACCCAGACGCGCGCATGCAAATGCAGCAGGTCCTCAGAGACGTCATTTCCTCTGACATGGCTTGCTTATAACATGGAAGAAGACACAACCCCAGCCGGTGCCCCACGACACAGGTTCTTCAAGGCCCGGCTTCCATGACGTCTCGTTTATAGACACTGCTTCTGAGAACCAATGTCCAGTGTAGTCACATGCGGACTCGCTGTATCGAATGTCCAGTCTCGTTCTTGTGGTGCTGACAAGTCGGCTGGCGCTACATGTGACGTGGTCCGTCCTCCTGTGCAAACTGGGTGCACGGCGCCCAGGCCCGTGTGGACGCAGAGGCCGCTCCAAGTAGCAAACACGAGCCTCCGCTCAGGGAAGCCTGGCGGGGTGGACCGCTGGCCAGTGGGGCCCCCGAAAACCTGGGCTTTCGTTCCTCTCTTCCTGCACTTTAAGCTCCACCCCGACGTTTCAGGGTGCAGCTAACCAGGTCCCACCCTCAGCCTGGAGGGAGCAGGCCCACACCCACGCGCGTGAGGTCTCATCGCATCCGTGCTGTGATTCCCAGGGCCTGAGTGATGGTCCTGTTTCCAAAACTTCCTCGTGGTGACCAGCAGGCCACCTCACTGTCCTGTGAAGAGCCAGAGGGATGGCCGAGCACACCAGCCACCGACAGCCTGAGGCGGCACACAGCAACCCTCCCTGAACACCATCTGGATGAGGAGTCGACCCTGTCTTCACTGACTCATATGCAGGTCCCCGAATTCGTATCCCTGCTGCTATTAGACAGGTGTGACCGACATTTTCTAGGACTGAAGACGCGAGGCCTCGTGGAGGCCACAGGCCGAGGGCCCACATGGAGCCATACCTCTGTGGTCTTTGCATCCACGGTGAAGACGGCCTTGTTGGGGTTGCACACGGGGGCCGGGAGCAGCGGCGCAGAGCAGCCAGACGGCAGGCCGCGCAGCAGGGAGCAGCAAGACGCGCTGCCCAGCGACGCGGGCTCGGGCGCAGCCGCACGCAGCAGCTTGCCGGCGCAGATGTTCTGGGCGGCCAGCGACGACAGGCAATAGGAGCTCCATCTGTCCTCTGGGAAGACAAGGGAAGGGCTTCAGGGGTCACACAGTGCTAGTGCCGGCTTCTGAAATACAAAGCGCATGCGCCGCGCCCGCGCCTGCCAAAGGGCAGGGGATGAAATCAGCCTGCAAAGCTGGCTCAGGCCAGCGTCACTCCCACAGCCCGGCTCCCATCTGCATGAATGGCCCTGTGGGCCTCCCGTCCCGCCTGCAGGGGGCGTGCTCACAAACACTCCGGCTGTCACACACCATTCTGGAGCCACAGCCCTGCCCGTCCCTCCCCGCTCCAACACCCCAGTCTGTTCCGGCAGCATCTCAGCAACGTCTCCAGCAGCGACAGGGCTGGAGCTAGTCAGCGCTCAGGCCCACCCAGCTCCACCTGCACCCTGTCCTTCCAAACAGCATACAGAGCATGCCCCCCACACCTTCCTGACCTCCCCATGGCGGGGACCCCACTGGCTTGGCCACTCATTGGTGGCTGTAAATGCATCTGCTATGGGAGGAGCACCTCCCTCACACCCAGCCCCTGGGCCCAGCTGCCTGCTCCCCTCTCCTGGCTCACGTGCAGCCCCATGTCTCCAGCACCGCCTCAGTTGACAAGCCCCACGAGGCCAAACGACACTTTCTTCCCTGCTACGTCCGGCCCAGGTATGTGGATGGGAAGGAGGCGGCACCAGGCTCGGAAATGAGGGCACCGGCGTTATGCCCACAGTGGCTGCCCTGCCCTCCCCATCCCAGCCCCTTCCCTCTGTGCAGAGGTGGCGAGGTGGTGGAGCCCACAGTGCAGTCAGACTGAAGTTGCAGAGCCCTGGTCCGGCCGCACTCCCCACTCGAGGAAAGAAGCGACATTTGGCTCGAATTTGCCCCTGAAGTGGGCAGGCGAGTTCTGAGTGCTGCCCGAAAATTTGAGCTTTATGCCCCAAAGTCGTAGAAGAGCTGGTGCACTGGGACCAGGGAGACAGACCCGAGGCAGACTGAGTTGCTAAGAGGGGCTCCAGAGAAAGTGGGGCACAGGAGAGAGCACCCCATCCCATGCCAGGGGCCAGAGGCCGGGGAGCTGGTTACCCGAGAGTGCCATCCTGCTCTGGCAGAGCTTGGAGAGCCCATTCCTCCTGCTCAGGTGTCTGTGGGCCAAGCACAAGTCTGTGCGGGGCTCCGAGGTGCCCTGTGCAGTGGGGACCTCAGGTGGGGCCGGCAAGGGGCTCCCATGCGGGCAGCCCAGGTCCTCCTCCGAGGCGGCCATCAGAAGCTGGAGTCACCTAGAAGACAGTGTGCCTGAGCGGGAGCCGGGCAGGACCAGGTGTCTAAGCAGTCATCCTGGGGCGTGGGGCTCAGCCCGGAACTCGCACCTGTGCCCTTGGGGCCTCATGGGGGAAGCCGACTGATGCCATCCCGGGAGTAGGGGAAACCTGAGTGGGAAAGCAGGAAAGAAGAAAAGGCAGAACCTTGTAGGAAGAGCCACGGAAGTGAAAGTGCTTCTGGGTCAAAGTTTCCTTACTGAGGCTGCACGGCCTGCCCAGGCCGGGTCTAGGAGTCTCTGGCTTTATTGTTGGATTTTTGTTTTCAGACACTTGTAGATTCCGTTATAAGAGAACCCTGAGGCGTGCCTGGTGACCTAGTGGGTTGGTCCACCACAGCGCAGTCCACATGCATCCCAAGGTCCACAGCTCAACACCCGGGCCCGAGGGAAACAACCAACATGAACCGAATTACGAAATGAAATGTTTCTTCCTCCTCTCCACGCCTGCCTGCTCGCCTTCATTCCTGCCTGCACCTTTCCTCTAAGAAACAGGAAAACAAACAAGCTCATGCACGCGTCCCTCACGAGCGTCCCTGCTGGGGCCCTCCTACGCACCTCCAGGGCAGCACCTCTGCTGAGGGCCCAGCTGGCAGACCTGGATGAAGCCCAGAGTCCGAGGGCCAGGGCGCTGTGCCCACCTGGAGTGCACATCCCCTCGGCAGGACCACCTACCTTTTGGGTGTTTGAGTTCCCACCAAGGGCCGCAGCCCACTTCCAAAGCCTACATGGGCCAGTGCCCTCCTTGGCCCCACACACTGGCTCAGAGACCCCTGGAATGCCCAGCAGCCACCTTCGCAGGGAACACCGGGCTTCCACCAGCACAAGTCCTTCCCAGCAAGGACAGTGGTGGGAGGAAGGGGCTCGGCCACGCAGAACGCCAAGGAGGCCCAATCCTAAAATAACTCTGGAGACTACTCTGCAAATGTTACAAAACTTGACTTTGCTTTAAAAAGCATCGAACTTTCCAGGATCTATTATAAAAGTCTACTTTTACACCTTAAGGCCCAAGCAATGTGAAGGGAAGCTTAGGGCAAGAGAGGCCCATCGCATATGGGAGGACCCAGGCGCTCCACTGCTAGTCAGTAGGGAGTGGATGCTGGAAGGCGGGACCCCTTCTCCCTCTCACCTGAAGAGCCAGGCAGGTGTGCACCGCGCACCTTCAACCACTTCCTTGTGCTTGGGGTCGAATCGGGCCCCAGCTAACCAGAAATGCAGGCAACTCGGGGCCTAGGTTTTTAAAACGTTATCTGCCCCCTTCAAACAAGGACTGGGGAGAGGCGTCTAGGAACGTCTGTGGAGGCATTCCTTGCTCTTAGGTGGACTTCCTGCCAGAAGCAACCATCTTTCTCGCCCTGGAAAAGGAGCGAAGAAGCAGACAGCTCCAGCTGCACTCACCATGCTGAGAAACCAAGAGCAGAAGCAGCCACGGGATAAAGCCAAAACATGGGCAGGAGAGCCACTGCATGCCCCCACCCCGCCCCCAAAACCCACCTTCCTCTGGACTTAAGGTTTGGGGGCCAGTCACTTTGCTCGCTGTCCGAGCCATTCTGAGGCGTGGCTCCGTTTCTGCTCTCAAGGTTTCCTAGAGAAGGATGCAGGGTGCGCCCGGGGGCACCCCAGACCTGGGGGTCAGCAGCAGAGCTGACGGAAGCAGCTTTCCAGGCAGAGGCTCGTTAAGGCAGAGTCCCACAGAGAAGAGGCGCGGGGAGGGAAAGATTACGGTAATGCGGGCATGAAGCGGTGACATCTAAACCAAAGCAATGGCAGAAACACGGAGGAGGCGCCCAAGAGAGAACTCGGCAAAGAACTGAAACACATTTCCCGGTGATGAGTGTGGACCGAGATGCGGGCAGAGCGGAAGGCGTCAAGGCTGCACCCCAAGTGTGCAGCTCGGGCCGCCGTCGTCCGGGGAAGGAAAGACGGGTGGAGCCCGGGTTGGCGTGGGACGGCGGGGCGGAGGCGTCGGCTGCAGCGCCGCGCTCGCGCCTTCGTCCCACGACGTGTCGGGAGCCGCTCGTCTGTGCCAGCCCCGACCTCGGAGCTGCCGTGCAGGAGCGCAAGGCCCCGTGTCCTTCTCCGGGGCTTACCTTCCAGGAGCAGCTCAAACCGCAGTCAACCCCGCGAGGACGGGCCGGGCGGGCCGAGGCGCCCGCACCGACGGCGGGAGGCGCGGGCAAACGGCCGCAGGGGCAGCCGCGCGACAGGCCGCGAGCAGAGCGGGGCCGAGGGCTCCGGCCGGCCGGGTCGGTGCACGGCCCTCGGGAGAGCGCGGAGGCGAAGGCAGCGCGCCTGGGAGCGGCGGGGATCAGCCGGCTAAGTCAGCTTCCCGCCGCCGGGAGGGAAGGAGCCGCCCTCCCGCCACTGGCCAATCGCGGAGCGAATAGCGCCGATTGGCAGGTCGTACGGACCAACCGCTGGCGCCTGTGGCGGGACTCCGAGAGCAGCGCGGAAAAGCCCGCGCTAACCGTTGCTAGGGACGCCCTGGACTCCCGCTACGGCTCCTCCAAGGAGCCAAGGGACGCGCGAGGCTGCATAGCCAGGGCCCGGCTGTCGCGTTTCCTCCGGTTTCGGATCGGGAAGGCTGAGCAGCGCGGAGCTCGCTGGTCGGCGGCCTCGTACTGAAGGCCGGCGGGACAGCGCGGGATCGGGGTCCCGGCCCGCGCCAAGCCCGCCTGAGCTGCGAGTTCACTGGCGGCGATCCCTGCACCGGGGCCACGTCCTCACGGCGACGCGGGAGACAGCGGCGCCCGCCTGCGCCGTCGTGCACACGGCGCCGCGCGGGCTGGGGGCCCGGACGCGGGGTCCTGCCGCACATCGCAGGTTCCACCTGGCCGCGGCCGCTGCGAGCCCCGGCATCTCCCGAGTGTGCGGCTCCTGCTGCAGTCGCTTTCTTCTGGACGCCGGGCTTCCGCCGCGCTCTCAAATTACCTGGCGCCGAGGCGAGCTGGCGGAGCCCGGCGGGGGCGCGGCTGCCTCGCGGGCGAACTACAATTCCCATGAGGCGCCAGGGCTGCGCAGGCGTGCCGGGTGGTTGGCCCCTGCGCTGGCCTGCAATTGGCTGGGCGAGCTCGGAGCCGGGAGCCCTGATTGGCTGAGAGTCCTGAGGCGACAGATTCCGGAAAGGGGAGAGCAGCCAACATGGCGGCGGAGCGCGGCGCTGGCCAGCAACAGTCGCAGGAGATGATGGAGGGTGAGCGCCTCGGGCGGACCGCGGGGCCAGCGGGCGGGGGCGGAGGCCCGCCGCGGCGTGGCCCGGGAGCGGGGAGCGGCTTGTCCCCGGCCGCGGCCCCCAAGCCCTGGCAGCCGGCCGGGTGGAGCGGGGGCGGCTCCAGACCCGCGGGCGCCCGGCGCTGCGGCCGGAGACGCCCGGCCCAGGTCCGAGAGGGCGCGGTGCGCGCCGGCGGGAGGCGGTGCTGACGGGCGCGGTGGTCCTGCGGCCTGGCACCCCCGGCCCACGCGGCCTCGGGCAGCGAGCGGCGACGGAGCGGCGGGCGCCCTGAAGCCTGCCGAGCGGCACTTCGGGGGACGCGGGGCTGCAGAAGGCGGCGCTCAGCGACGGGTCTAGACGGGCGAGGGGCGACGGGGAGCCGCGGAGCTGGAGACGGCTGTGGAAAGGCCGCCTGTCAGCGCTGGGGGCCCGCAGGCTGCCGTCCAGTCTCCGGCCGCGTTGGAAGACTGTGTGCTTTCTTTGTTCGCGCGCGCGGAGCGGCGCCCCGAGGCCCCAGCGCTCGTGTCCGTGGGGCCGCACGGCCGCAGCCCCGCGCCGACGTGGTGGGGCAGGGCCGGCCGCTCGGGAGTGACGGCTGCGCCCCGAGGCCCTGCCCACTGCTCTCGGACGGACAGTAAACCCGTGGGCCAGGTTGAGGCTGCGTTGGGGGATGAGCTAGATCATCTCAGGCAGAGCAAACCCGGCAAAAGCAAAGGGGGTGAAGAGAGCATGGCGACTGGAGACGTGTTTGACCAAGGTGCCCGTCGCTTTGGATGAGGGTGGAGCGCGCCTGCCAGTGAGGCCGAAGAGACCTTGGTGGAGTGGGCAGAACCAGTGAGGAGCCTTTTCCTAGTCCCCTCTTCCCCCACTTCTTCATCCACTCTGCTCCCTCTTCAACCCCGCCATGTCTTGCTAAATAGTGAAAACAAAACCTAGGCATTTTCTCTCCCTCCTACCCATGCAGCTGGTTCACAAGCTCTGACCCCTCTGCGTGCTTAACGTCTGCAGATCTACAGTGGCTCTTCCAGTGTCACTGCCACGGCCTTGACTCAGACCCTTGTCTTCTCTGGGCTACATTCTCAGCCCTGTGCCCCAGCCGCTTGTCCCCAGTGCCCTAGTTTACCTCACATGCCGATACTGCGCCCCTCAGGATAGAGTCCCAGGTTTCTCTTTGACTGCCCTTCATTAGCTAAGCCCCTCCTGCCCTAGCCTCAGCCACACACCACCATTGTCCTGCAGAACTGGCTGTCCCATAGCCCCGTACCTGGCAGTGGTTGATTTATTAAATGTCTGTGCAGGTCGCACCTGCTAACTGTTTTTTGTGCTGGCTTGGAGGTCTCAGGGACGGGTCTCATCAGGACTTGTTTTACCCAGAAATCTTTCCCGGGTGCGCTTTGCTAGGCCCGGAAGGAGATACAAAGATGAAAAGGAGCTTCGTTTCCCTCAAGAGCCCACCCCTTTGTCAATACACTGCAGTCAGGAAAGAGACATCCAGTGGCTGACAACCAAGTGATGACTGTGTCAGTGCTTCAGGTCTTCCGGATCAGTTTCCACAAGAAGCCCTGAGAAAAGTTAGGAGAAGCAAAGCTTATTTGACACCCCTGTCAAAGAATTTTCAACCAACTGGCCATATTTAATCGTCACTTTATTTATTGAAAAAGATTCACCAGGCTCTCCAAGCGTGGAGGCGGTATCATTGCGTGCTGACGTTTAGCAGTGATATCTTTTACACGGGGTAGTTTCCACTCTTGGCTGTCTTTTTCTTTTTCATTAGCGTTCCCCGCTGCCCACAGTCTGATTTGAGTTAGTCTTGATTTCTTTCAGAACGTGGGCCTGTGACTGGGCTGGCTTTCTTGGCCAAATGGATAGTGGAGCATGGATGAAGGTATGTGGCGCAAGGGTCACAGCGGCCCCTCTCCGTGGTGTCCAGGCCAAAGCGAGCCGCACAGGAGGTCTTCACTGCGTCTCCCGGAGAGCAGTGTGCTCACAGGGGCGCAGGGCTGTCAGGATGCCTGCGCTCCTTCAGTGCAGGAAGAGTCTGTACTCACCTCTATGTCCCTGCGGCCTTCCTGCCCTGCCCCACCCCCCGCTCTCCCCGCCACTGTGCACCTCAGCTGGTACCTGGGACATGGAAGACACACAAATGTTCGTTGAACTGATTCAACAAATGTTTTCAACTGAAGTCTTCTGGACTCAGAGCTGGATGCCAGTCTGTTGTGTGTTCCTCAGAGCCATCAGAGTGAACGGGAGTTCTCACTGACGTGTGGCTTCAGTTGACAGGCGGGTCGAGTCTGAAGAGTCGGGTGATGAAGAAGGGAAGAAGCAGAGCCGCGGTATCGTGGCAGAACTCAGCCAGCACAGCTTGCGGGACGGAGAGGAGCACGGGGAAGAGGATCCAGAAGGTACCAGGCCCGCCGAGAACCTTGAACTGAGGCGGGGGGCTGTGCTGTCTGGGACTGGCCAAGGGGCGACTCCATGGTAGTGTCCTGAAGGACTGGGTGGGGCTGGGGGTGTCCTTGGGGCTGGCGGGGGCCCTGCGGCCTCTGAGGAGCTCCTGTGGCGAGCTGACTAGTCCTTGGCGCCACAGGCAGGTGCACGTCTGCCTGCCATGAAGGCAGCACTGCTGCTGACAGGGTGTCATCTGGACAGACCCCCAGGGTGATCAGCCACATGGTCAGAGAGCGAGGGCTGACCACGCATGTAGCTGAGCGCTGCTCTCAGTCCCTGCCGCCAGCTGACAGCGTTCACATGGACACTTAATACCAATGAGAAGCCACTTGCTGTCCTGCACCGCTTTTCTAGCCTGAGGGTGACTTTTCCTTGCCCAGATGTGGGGGAAATGGTTTTATGTGGAAACTATCCCAAGAACTCACGTGGCTTTAGCGAGTGTCAACAACAGAATTGACTTAGAGAAATCAAGTCCTCAGCCTGCGGCGGTTGCTTTCCAGCAGCCACAGTCATCTGAGAAATTGCAGCTCAGTCGAAAACAGCGGGAGAAGCCGCGTGAGCAGACAGAAAGCTGACTGAGACAAGTTTCCAGACTGTGCATGTTAACATTTGTTTTAAGAATAATAGTAGTATGTGTTTTACCTATGAAAGAGAGAAAGCACACTGAAACATTGTTGAGGGTCTCTGGAGAGTGGGTTTCTGTGTGGCCTTTGAGGCGTTTTGTGTGCATATACAGTACCCTGATAAGGGAAGAAATCTAGTCAGCTTGAAACAAAGCGACTTTCTAAAATAGCAGCTCTTCGCTCCAGGGAAGATGCTTGGTGACTATGGCAACCCACTTGTAAGGAGAAGTTGATACCAGGATCACGTAGGAGCTGGGAGTGACGTGGGTGGAGAGAGCACGTGGGAGCCTTTGGGGCTGAGTCACAGAAAGGCACGGGTGGTGTCCCCTGGCGGGTACAGAGGACAAGAGTAGCAACAGCTCTGGGCCCCAGAGTTGAGCAGCTGGACTTGAACCCGGCTTGTCTCCACTCAGCGTCAATGCATCCAGACTTCTAACTGATTAGACCCTTCCGGGCCTGGGAATATGCACATGTATAAACCCTTAGAAGAACCAGGGCTTAGTCTTAGGTATGTTTATCTAAGCCCACATAAAGCAAACTTAAAGATATCAACTGTTACCTTTCCCTTTTTCCCCTAACTTATTACAAAAATACGATCAGTACATTCCCCAAGGTGTTCTAGGCTGGAAAGTGTGTTTCAGAGGTTAAGCTGACTATTGAAGGAGTCACACACAGGACCCTTTTAAGCTGGGCAGCCACGTGTCCTGAGGCGACCTGGACAGCCCTGTGACCCCAGCGTGGTTGGCTCATGCGCCCCCTTTTCCTCCAAAGTACCCAGGTTTGGACATTAACCCACCTGAGTGCCCATCTTAACTCTGATGTCGCTTTCGGGACAACCTCCTAAGTGAATGATGCGATGTGTTGGGGGTGAGTTGGGTGTGTCTCTTGGTTGTCCCACCCCCTCTAGATTCTGAGACTGGCTGACAGCCTGTAGAGTCATGGCAAACTATAGCAGTGATGTCATTCGAACCAGCCGCTCTTGGTGGCTGTGGAGAACCAGGGGGGTGGTGGCCATGGGTTCAGCTGGCACCAGCTCGTGCTACTTTGTTCACTGGTCCTGTGTTCGATGCACCTCTGAGGCCTCCAGTGTCGGCCAGCACACGTGGCCCAGGGAAGCCATGGGCATCGGCCCCTCCACCCGGAGCAGCCGGCGGGCAGGACCTGGAGACAGGCCTGGTTTCCTCCACAGACAAGCACAGGAGAAAAGCAGACTGACCAGAAAGGCATCCAGTCACAATTAAGATTTTATTTGGGTCATAATTCAAGCAGACAGGAATAAGAAATTGTAAGGGAATCTCAACAAGGACTGGATGTCTGGTGAAACCAGGAAATTGAAGTGTTTAATCCCTGGACACAGACACTTAGACAGCGGGATTGAAGACAACTGCAGCCAACACGGGCCTAGCAGGAGGGTGATGGCCCCCCAAGGGCCAGTCCTCCAAGCAGCTGGCCTCATCCAGCCTGCCTGCGGGATTGCACTTCACCAGCCTCTGCAGAGAGCAGCCAGATATAGGCCTGGCCCCTTCCCACCGCTCTCCTCACTGTCGCAGACACGGGATGCGCCCCGATGACCCGTTTCAGGGCCTGTTCACAATGCAGCAGGCAGGGCAGCAGCTGCCAGGCCAGGGGGTGGGGGAGCGGCAGGGGGCTGCAGGGCTCCCCTGAGGCTCAGTAGCCTCACCCACTTCTGGCAGCTTCACTCTGATTTTCTCTCTGGAAGTTCGGCTGCACAGGTGGAAAATGTCGGAGGCTTTGCCAGTAGCTGGATCAGGAAAGAGAATTCTGAACCTGAAATTCCGAACCTGAAATTCCGAGAGGTCATTGCTGAAGCTGAGAGTGCAGCGCCCTGTGCTGCGTGTCCCTGCATGGCCCGGCTGTCCCTGCTCCCTGAGCCACGGGCCACACTGTGCCAGGTGCTGCCTCCGGAAGGGACTCTGAATGGGCTTTCTTCTCTTTTCTCAGAAGGACAGGAGCTGCCTGTGGATATGGAAACCATTAGCCTGGACAGAGACGCAGAGGTAATGCGCCACCTCGGCCCTGCCCCAGGCACGCTGACGGCCAACACTCCAGCTTGTCTCTACTGCCAGTCAGGGTTTCCCAGAAAAGGTCATCCACACCACCCTCATTTGAGTCGAGTTCTTGTGTTTTGTTGTCTTTGTCACCAGTTGAAGGCCGTTTCTGTTCAGCCATTGTGGGGGACTAAGAGGCGATCCGGAGGCTCTGACAGCTCACGCGTCAGTTGATGAGTGTCAGTGGTGCTCTGGCACCCAGCATCGAGATGTGCACTAGGTGCGGGCTGTGGGGACACGCTTCCCGGAGGCCGGCCTGCCTGTGCAGAATCAGCGGTGTGTGCTCCCAGCTGGACCTCTGTGCTCCAGGGCCTGGGCTGAGAGAGGTTTCATGCAGGCTCACTTTCGGGTCCCTTTCACATTCAGCTAAGCCAGCGGAAGCAGAGAGTGCCACAGCTGCAGCCACCTCCTGTCTGCAGACCCCCAGCAGGCCTTGCAGCTGTCTAGGGATGCCTCCGGCCACCTTCCGCTGAGTTCCTTCCCTCTCGTTTCAGGATGTTGATCTCAACCACTTCCGCATCGGAAGAATTGAAGGGTTCGAGGTGCTGAAGAAAGTGAAGGTGAGGTGTGGCCATGTGGCCGTGGGCACACCCGTAACTGCCCTCTGCTCTAGTGAGTGACAGCACCCCACCCCCACCCCCCCACCCCCGGAAGCCACCCCTTCATCCTGTGATCTGAGCCTGCAGGCTGGACCTGCGGGCAGCTCCATCTTTCAAAACCAAGCCCCGGGGCTTCGCGCTGCCAGGAGAGGGCGCACACTCCCAGCCTTGGCCCAGTCTGCCTGCTCCCAGCTCCCCTGGGGCATCTGCCACCCTCCTGAAAATCGGCACCTATCTGGAACACCACCAGAGGGTGAAAGCCACGCATTTCCACCTGGAGGGCTGTCCTGTGACACAGCTGGCCTGTCCTTGTTGCCTCCCATTGCTGACGGCAACTGTCCTTTTCCACCCCAGACCCTCTGTCTCCGCCAGAATCTAATCAAAAGCATCGAGAACCTGGAGGCGCTGCAGAGTCTCCGCGAACTGGATCTCTATGACAACCAGATCAGGAAGATTGAGAACCTGGAGGCGCTGACCGAGTTGGAGTGAGTCATGACTCCCGCGCGACGGCTGAGGGGCCCAGACAGGCTCCCTGGAAACCGCCCAGTGCCTGGTGCTCACCCTCGGTGCCCACGCCGGCTCCCGGGGCTCGGCTGCGTCCCTGCACCCGAGCGGTCCTGTGAGCCAGGTTTCGGGCCTTAGACCCAGTGCTTCCTGGGCCGCTGCACGCCCTGCCCTGTGCCAACACGTGATCTAAGTGTGTTCTGACTTGCGTGTGACTGGCATGCGTTGAAAATAAATGTTTTGCTTGTTCCCAGGATTCTAGATATTTCTTTCAATATGCTGAGAAACATTGAAGGCATCGACAAGTTGACACAACTGAAGAAACTCTTCTTGGTCAACAACAAAATCAATAAAATTGAGAACATCAGCAGCTTACACCAACTGCAGATGCTGGAGCTGGGGTCCAACCGTATCCGGGTAGGTGTGGGCAGGGTCGGGGGGCCACAACACGGGGGCTGGCTCCTTTCTTCTGGCGATTTGTCTCAGGAACAGAGAAGTTCAGTTTTGGCAGAAAAAGTGCTGACTGGAGGGCTATGTAACAAGGTGAGCCAGGAGCACGTCCAGCCCTGCACGTTGACTCACGTGCCGTCTCCCCGTCACGCCTGTTCTCATCGCACATGCTACCCAGCAGGCCTGGGGAGCAACTGTGTGCCCGGGGTGGGGACCCCACAGTCCTGGCTCCAGCAACCCCAGCGCGGGGACAGCACAGGGTTGGGTGGGAAGCGGTCTGCTGTTCCCGTGCCGGGGAGCCCATGGAGGGGGCCCTAGGCCACCTTTGGGGACAATGGGTAGAGCTACCCACCAAGACAAGGGAGGTACCAGGACAGGGAGGAGACAGCTGCAAGGAGGGAGGTGCCCTCGAGGCCCTGACCTGGCGTTTCCTGCTCAGCCCTTGGTGCTGCTGAGAGCGGCTGTTTCCAGCACTTGTTCCCCCGTCTGGTGGACCCTATGTGACCCTCGAGAGCTGGGCGGGGCGCAGACCAAGGAGGGCGGTTCGGCCTCGTGGCCGTTGCTGGTGGTGGCTGTCACCCGTCAGTGCCAGAGAAGGTTCACGCTCACAGACCCTCCCAGGTCCCCGGCTTTGAGGACAGGGATGTGTCTGCTTAGTCCCTGATGCTTGCTTGTGCCGAGTCTGCTCTAGTGGCCCCAAGCAGACTGACTGAGCTCGTCTGAGAAAGCCGCAGCTCCAAGAGCAGGGACGCAGGCCCCCGATAGGCGTCGCGAGCAGCTGCTGTGGGCTGCGTCCCAGAGGCAGGGCCCCTCAGGAGAAGGCAGAACACTCACCCTGCAGCCTCGTGGCCCCACAGTTCGTGGCGATGTGGGCTCCTGGGAATCATTTTCGTGAACGGGCCATAGAAAAACAGCACCCAGTCTGGGCCCAGGGTGGGTCTCGAGACAGTCTTTAGTCTGGGCTTTCAAGCCCTGCCCCTGGCTGCTGGAGGCTGGGAGTGAGTTCCCATCGAGGCCTTGACCCACCTGCTTTCCCTCCTGCGCTTTGAAGTAAGCGTGCGTGGTGAGTCCCGTGTGGAGCGCTCACCTGCTGCCGCAGGGCGGAGGCACACACCGTCTCCTGGCCAGGCAGCTGTCCTCCCCCAGCCGGTCGGCCGCATGGGCTCACGGCACGCCGTCCTTCCTGCAGGCCATCGAGAACATTGACGCGCTCACTAGCCTGGAGAGCCTGTTCCTAGG